>WEIT01040408.1:39960-51039 GCA_013389985.1 Dryoscopus gambensis | reverse complement strand
CCCAACCCCGCCCGCCGCTCCCCCGCGCCGGGGACCTGCCGGGAAACAGCCGCGCTCCGGCCGGCAGCTGCGCCTTCTCCAGCTAATGTGGCCATGCGGGAAGGGAAGGCGGCGTCGCTCACTGGCAGCAGCACTGTGAGCTGGCAGGCCACAGGAAGCGGGGACAGCAGCCCTGCCCTGCCCGTCCTTCCCCCCTCCTCAGCCCAAAGTGAGGGGCAGAAGCTCAAAGCTGATGCTGACTCCCTGATGCGTGTCCAAGACACGCAGCTCCCGAGCACAAACCAACCCAGCAGGGAGCTAACACAGGTGGCTTTGCTCCTGCAGAATGGCCCGGTTTGCCTTGCACCGGCAGGACGGGTCAGCCCTGTGACGGGATGGCCACAGTGGCACAGTGAGCTCCGGGACAGCTTCTGAGCCGCCAGGACTTGGGCAGCACAGAAAGCAAGAGCTGGAGCTCCAGCACTGCTCAAAAGGGCTTGTTTGGGGGGATAAAAGAGAGTGTCACATCCAAACCATTAAGTCTCCAAAGATGCGATGACTTAAAATTTTTCTGGTGCCATGCTGAGGCAATACCTGCAAAAGTCAGAATTGGGAACCCAAGTTGCAAACAGCTTTCTCCTGTGGCAACACGCTCCTTAACTGTGCTACCAAAGAATGCTCTGGTCAGAAAATCTCCTTTCTTTGACAGCTATTTGTCAAAAGACCTCTTAACTGTGGAATGTTCAAAAAGAAGCTCCAGACCAAAGTGCAGACATCTTTCCATCTCGAAAAAGGTTCTGCATCCAGTCACCAAGGCAGAAGAAACACACGGAAGGAATAAGGAAGCTTTGTGTAAACAAATCGGCGTCTACCACCACTTTCCAGCCAGCACACTTAGCCAGCGGGGGACTGGAGTTGTCCAGTGTCAGGCAATAAATCAGGCTGAGGTACCATGGTCAGGAGCACATAGCAAACATTAGAGACACACTGTTAAGTTCACATTTCTTAGCCGTGTTTCTTTCAGTGTCTTCTACAGTAGAAAGGCAAGTGGAAAATTTTGTCAGAGCTCCAATACACAGGCAAAGCCCTGATAATCCAGGACCCACAAAATCTGCATTTCTCAGCTAAAAATTCTAATCTTCTACAACACAGACAACCTGCCATTTGCCATTCTGTAAGAATTTGGGTATAATTAAATACGGCTAGAGATGCAAGGAAAGATGTATTATTTCCTGTGTGGAAAAAAGGGTGACTTAGAGGTTTTTAATATTAGAGTTATTGCTTTTCAGAAAGTCTCTTCAGGAAACATCGGAAAATCCCTTCTTTCCAAATAGACAAGCCTAAAATTACAGATTCATTAAATCAGTGTGTGGGTAAGAAGTTTCTTCATATAGTATCACTATGTTTAAAGCAGAAAAAACACAACCTCCTTTCATCTGCTGAGCCTGAGAAATCTGTAACAAAAAGAGAATATATAAACAAAGCGCACTGCTCCCCGGCACAGTCTTTGCTGTCAAAACTTGCTCCTGCGCAGGGTCTGTTTCGCAATCCTACCTACATTTACACTACCACTGTCCCAAAGTGTTGTTTCAGGGTTGCATTAAACACATCAGGATTTACTTATTTAGTGAGCAGTGATGCCACCAACCTTTCAGCTTGACACCAAAAACATCTGATCAAGGCTCTGCTACAGAATTTAATCCACTAGGCAGCTGCATAACATGTGAAAGTATTCTCTACACAGTGTGTCTTATGACACACTTCTGACCAAAAATACTCTCTTTACTATATCCAAAGAGTCCATTCATTCTTTTTTGAGATTATGGCACACATCAAATCATTAAGAACAGCGCAGCAGGGACATTAAGTAAACAAGTTGAGAATTATGAGATATATATATATATATAGTTTAGGTCAATCTGGTTATCTTCCAGTGTGTAACTAAACAAAATAAGCGTGGAGTAAACACTTTCATTAATACTTTGAACTGCACTAATCTGTCTATTCCATCAGACTAATCTAATTTATCTGAGCCAGTAAACAGCAAAAAATGTGAGCTGCCCACATTTTCCCACGAATAATATCCCCCCACACTGTCTGTGACCACCAAAACTCCTGGCCATATTTAATCAGATTTTGGTAAATATTACCATTAGGAATGATTTTTTTCTCCTCCAGACTTTGCTTCTCTTCTGTAAAATGAGCAGCTATTATCAACATGTGAGTTCTCCAGCTAGAAAGGGAACCAGGTGTCCAACTCAGGATTTGGTTGAAGCTGATAATTACACATATCTAGGGATTCTCAGGTTTAGTGGATCTGTGCTACTTCCCAAGCCAACACACAACTCTTGACAACAAGGCACAGAGGTAGCAGCTGCCCTCCGGCTCTGTACTTCTATGGAGATGCAAACCACTTGATGACAGCTTTGTTAAAGCTGGATTTTTAGGTTTTTGCCTATGACTACAGCTTGCTTCAACGAGGTGCTTAGATCTGTATGCTGTTTTAAACAGGACAACTGTTCCACCAGAAACAAAGATCACAGGGCCTTGAAGTTAAATCTGCGGTCAAGGCCTTGCTTGATGGCTGCTGCTTCTCACAGTTCTCTGGATGCCAGAGCAGCTCCTGCAGAGGTGCAGAGTGCTGCACGTGCAGTGAGCTGGGGTCACACTGCAGATATGCTGAGGAAACAGAAGGATTGCCTTGATGCATCTGCAAGTACAAGACAGGCAGATTTGTTTCCCTAAGAGTTGCACCAAGTTTCAGCAGTGATCTGTAAGAAAATTATTTTGTTTCTAGGCTCTGTTGCTGATATATAATCAGCATCTAATACTTGCATAACATTTCACCAACTCGTGGAATATTGCAAACATTAATATCCATAGAGCACAAGGAGCAGGGGACTGAGAAGACTTACTAATGCTACTCCAAGACCACCCCCAGTGGCTCATTAGCAGTTGACTTTACAGTTATACATGCAATTTTCCACATGGGCCACCTCCTAGGGAAAACAGATGGTGAGAAAGAGCCTTCCTTCCCCTGACCGCCATCCCTGCAAAGAAGTAACTTCTCTATTTTGACAGGTATTTTCCCACGATTAACATTTAACTTCACAAAAAGAAAAAAAAAGTATTGGTGTGTCTTGGGCAAATTAACAGCTATACCCAGGAGAAACTAACACATTCAAAACAAAAGGGATATTTCTATATTTGAAAAATTACATATCTATTCTTGCTTTTTTTTTTCTTTTTTTGCCCTTTCAGGAAGCTTGCAAATGTTAGGACATATTTGGTCAGTGCTTCTGCTGGATGGTAACACATTTCTAAACAGTAGATGACAAATGAAATTATCTTTTTTATCTCTCGTTGGTTTACATATTTCTTGACTTTCCCAATTTTGTTCTCGCAGATGTACAGGAATGCAAGAGAATTAAATTGCATAGCTAGTTCCAGCAGCACAATTCTGCCCTTGACACAGCTCAAATAAAACTGTGTCATATATAAATATTTTACTGAGCCCATGGATAACTTCTGTTCCACACCATGGTAGTGGTCCTAGTATCAGGGAGGGCAAGTAAGGCTTGTGGTCCTCCTTTCACTATGCAATAATATTTATCTTTGAGGTAGAACCACATCTGAATCACTGAGCCATACTTTCACCTGACACAGATACGTAAATTTAGATAAATTCACAAAGACAAAGCTTCCTTCTTCAACCTTGATACAAAATATTGCAAAAAGACATTAAAAGAAGGGACCATCTATTTCTGAAAGGTAGAAATTGTTTTCACAAGCCAAACATGTCTCATATTTGTTTTGTTCTTGCATTGTAACTTATTTAAAGATATATTTTAAAAAACAAAGTTTTGGGTATTTTATTTGCAAAAGCTATTGCAGTTTTTCACAATTAACTGCTGATACTTTGAATGGAAAAGGATGCAAGAGAACCATCACAGGTCTGACACTCTAGAAACCCTCTGCCTCTAGCAGCAAAAGCACATGCACTAATGAACTGGATAGCTCTTCAATAACAGCTGATTTATATATACTACAATGGTTTCTACTGAGTTAAATGTATTTATAACACATTGCAAGATATAAATATGCAGCAGGAGGGGACCCCATGCTTTGCATGTCTTTTGATCAGGCGCTGTGTTTATTGTCACTCATTTTAAAATCAGATGCCAAAGTAAAAGGGACTTCAATCACGGTAACCCTATCTCATGGTGGTTTCAGAGAGCACCCTCCAGCAAAATGCCTAATTAGCAGCATTTTCTGAAGATTTGGGGCACCCAACTTGAGACAATCTGTGTCTGATTTCGAGAGATGCTGAACATTCATTGCTCATGTTGGATCAGAAACAGCACAAGGTAGCTCAGCCTGAAGGGCAGAGATGCTTCACAAGACCAGACATCACAAGACACAGGATGGGTGGTCACTTCAGTCTGAACACACACCCAGCAGCAACAGAAAACATTACATGTTGCCTGATTCCATCAGCATAAAATTAAGCTTCTTTTTAAACAGACAAGCAAAATTTAAAAGCCCTGGTTTGTATTTGAGTTGCTGTTTTGAAGGCTGTGACATCTGTTGTCGAGTTAAGCATAAGCAGCATCTCATATACAGACTCACTTATCTTGGTATGTAGTCTTTACATTTTAAGTTGTTCTTAATTTCTATTTCTTTTCCTAAGATTTTGTATAGAATAGTGATTTTGCAAATATAAGGTACATCCAGGAACTATTTGAAAGTATTCCTTACAGCAAGAATGTAACTCAGGAAATGTAGGTACATTTACCAAATGCCTCAGTACTGCTAGTATTAAAAGGAGAGGAGAAGAGAATCTTCTATGTCTTAGAATATTTATTTCTCTAGTTTTTGAGGGGTTTGGGTTTTTTTCATGACAACGGGGTAATATTTGGTTTTCGAAAATCTAATGAATGGTATTTTTGGTTTATAGCTTCTTTTACAGCTGCTGGTTATGTATCTGATGTGACTGTCATTGATAGGAAGATATTGCACTGATTTTTATTAAGGGCAACAAGCATCCAAAGGCTGACTCAAACAAAAATGTCATGTTTTCAAAGATTTGAATTTAAATGCTTTCAATTACTGAACCACATTTTTACTTTTTGGCTACAAGGTGATGTAGGCACAATAATAAAATAGACCCAAGGAGGGGGCTGCAGACACCAAACCTCTAATGGTGGTCTCCAACTGAGAACTATTTGAGCTGTTTCAGATATGTGCTTGTGGGAAAGTGAAACAAGCTTCAAAATTCAGTGTACTGTTTCTAAAACTATTGCTTATCTAGCGGAGTTATTGCTTTACAGACAAACACTTCCAATCCATGGCAGGATGTGGACACTGAAATACCAGAAAGGATAGTTCTCAATTCCCTTGTGCATAAACTAGTCCAGTTGAAAACTTTGCACAGGGACAATTTTAGCTCATTGTGACTTACAGGTTTCATTGCCACAGCAAGTAACTGGCAGCGTGTTTATCTCCTCCACAAATAATTAATATCCTGTGTACCCATTGCAATATGCTGTTACCAGGTAAGCCCTTTTACTCCCTCTAGAAGGGGCTCAGGAAGGATAAGCAGCACTGCATTCTCCAGTAAATAAATTTGAAAAAAAAATAAGCTGCCAGCACACAGAGGTGTTAATCTCTTCCACTCAAGAATTACGAAGAGGAAAGTAATGTAGACTGTAAATTGTGCAGGCAGCCCAGGAAGCTCGGTTCAGTGTCACTCCATGTCACTGGTGTGGCCATGGGATGACTTCTTAACAGTCTGTAGGAATCTGGGGGAGGAGGGTCTAGATGAGGGGGGTGACTTGCCCGTGGAATTCACAGTCTAGAGGCATTTGGCAGCTTTTCACTCCCCATATTACACAGATACTTTATCAATGTGTCTGCCCAACCACAAGGGGTTTTCTTATGAGTTGCCAGCTGTTTGTTAGAAGGTTGATTCTTGCTCAGGGAGCAAGAATATAGAGAGGGCACCCATTCCACCTTAGCACAGTCACATAGATGTTGAAGTAAAAACAGTCAAGGTCACATACTGAAAATAAGGATCTCCAACCAGGAATCTCAGACAAAAACAAACGTGATCCCCACAGAAATGTACAGCAGTCTGAGAGGTACCCTACAAATGTGTATCTCTCCTTATGGCTGCATCTTTCTTTGGAATAATTCTTCAAATGGACTTCAACTTGACATCTTCCTGCCTTGAAAAATGTTTCCCTGTACTGTTACCCTACTAAAATGAGAGGTATCATGTTGCTGCACGATTTCAGAGGAGCAATGTTTGACCTAGGGCAGAATCTTCAGGTTTAGAGTCAGTAAAAGTGCAGACTGTCAAATTCTGCTGCAACAGTTCTATTCTGGGGTAGTGCCAGGCCTTGCCTCGAGAACTGATCCACAGAGGTACCTGGGGTCCACTAGAGAGGAAGCCCAAACAATGGGATGAGCATGATATTTGCTGTTCATTTTCATAAAGACTAAAGACATAGGTCAATTGTATTTGGAGGGAGAAAAATATTTTCTATGTTACTACTACAGTCATAAAATGAGAGCTTAGATTTCGCATTAAGAACTATGATCTGAAAGAAATCAAAGAATGTACAGTATCACCCTCCATACTGCACAAATCCAGGAATTATGAAGAGGAGGAAAAATCCAGTCTGCATCGCTGGGAAAACTTATAAAAAATTCAGAAGTATTTAATAATTTACATGGTCGGACCACTGACCTTAAAAGTTGTGTTAAAAAATTAAGAACCTCAAAGAAAAGCTATTCAAAACTACAGACTACACTTAAAATAGATTATTAGTTCCCCAAAATTATTAAATATTAGTGAATTTAATAACAAATTACATATGAACACAATTACATGCATAAGTAAGTGTGATCAGATCTTAGAACTTCAGAGCACAGCTATGCCAGCATCAAGCTGAGGGAGTGGGTGAGTGTAATAGCTATGGAAAAAGCCTCATTGAGGCACTAACAATTCTCATCTGTGCTCAGCTGCTGCCTGGCACAATACTGAGGTCATTTGCAGCCTGGCAAAATATTTATTGTGAAACTCATCTGAATTTAGATTTCATTGCAAATGAGACAACATCTCAGCAAATGAGACTACATCTTTCTCTACCATACCTCATGTATGAAAAATTATCTGTAAATGTCAGGTCCTTCCTTCCATCTTACTACACCTAATCTATCCATCCACAGTAAAACAGTAAAAACACAGGCCACAGTAAAACAACATTTGAACAATGATTTAAGAAACACAGCTATGATCTGAAATCTGGTATAAAAAAGGATGTGCTTATTAAGTGTAATTAACATGGCATCCAGTGGAATAAGTGTTAACATCTTACCTGAAAAAAATTCAAAATTTAATTAAGAATGAAAAACATGTTCTTCACATTTCATTAAAACTATTATACAGATTCATTGGTACAGAATATCAGTAATTTGGTCGGTTGGCCAGTGATTAATCCCTAGATATACACTCTGTAAAGCACTTCATGATTCAGTGTGAAGAGGTAAGTACACACTGCAAACATAACAAGTCCTTCACTTGAGAGGAACTTTTCCAGGTTTCAGTAAAGAAAAGAAAAAAAAAGAAATAAANCTTAATATAAAAATTGTTTATAAAAAAAAAAAAAAAAAAAAAAAAAAAGGCATTGTCTTAAAAGACCAAAGCAGACAGTACTATAAAAATAATGAGCTGGGAAGACTCTTAAGCCTTTTACATAATAGAACCTCTCACTGCACTAAGGAAGATTCCCTCAAGGCCCAGTGTAGCTCTTTACTTTTATTTTGGTTTAAACAGGCAAATACCATAGCATCAATTAAAGAGGCCACTTATTTACTAAGCATTCAAAGTCTACAGCAGTTAAGAGGATTAATTGCCTTCATGCATATGAAATTTAAAAATAGGAGATTAAAGACAAACCAACCTGGTCACACACAACTAACTTCAATTAACCTATCTGCACCCCCTAAGCATTTTTGTTAATAAGCACAGACCACTGGTCCCAATTCAGATCCTGATCTTGCAACAAGTTTTCTCCATGTGAACTGAGAGAGAAGCACTGTCAGGACACAGCTTCAGAAGGAACAGAACAAAAAGAAAACTCTTGGAATAAACTATAAAGCAGCAGCTGCAAGAATATGCCAGCTGAACCACAGTGGAAAATGTATGTGGAGACCTCCATAGCCACCTTCAGAAACTACTGGCATTTAAGCATCCGAACACTGGAAGCAACTTTACTGTAATCTGAAATTTGGAAACAACTGATTGCAATTGATGGGACAGGAAATGTTATAAGCTATAGCTGCTCTGTTCATTTCAATGATGTTACAGTGCTGAAGTGATTTATGTCTATCACATTAAACATCTCCAAATGGGAACTGCAGCCATTTTATCCTTACATAATTAAATTAATAACAGTCAGACTTCAGTTCTGCCTGGTTACAAAGCCGTGTTCTTTTTTGACCTTCACTACCTAAGATGCTGCCAGTAAAGGGTTGCAAGAGTACTAAGTCTTGAAGAGTACACACTTGTCAATATTCATTTTGAGTATTAGCAACGAGTCCAGTTCTTCTTAGCGATGCCTTTTTCACAAGAAAATACTATCTTGAAATCTTCCTGGGCTGTACTAACTGCAATCATTGCAATGGACCAATGGCTGGGAGGGTGGAGGAGGGAGGAAGAGTTAAAGACTCTTGTTAAAGACTGTCAGTGTTGTAACCACAGGGTTTATTTACCCCGGAGGTACAGGACTTGTCCATAACAAATACAAGAAATTTCATTTAAGCATATGAACAACCTATTTTTATCTTGTAAGGGCAATTGAACACAAATGTTTTGCCCAGACAGACTGCAGTGTTTCCATCCTTGAAGATGTCCGAAACCCAGCTGGACACAGCTTCGAGCAACCTGTTCCAGCTGACCCTGTTCTGAGCAGGAGGGTTGCACTCAGGGATCTCCAGTCTACTCCAGTTGCTCTCCAATTCTGCAGCAACTGTTATAATAGTGGTACCCACTGCTTCTGGTCTCTGTGAACGTGCCTCGGTCCCCCAGCAGAACAGCAGCAACAAACCCCCTCTCCACAAAGTCAAAAACCTCTGTAACTCATCCACGGTATGGACATTTCCCTGCTACCTATCTTCTGATACTTCTGATCTCTTCTGATTTCAAACCACACAACTTCAAGCAGATCCCCCCTCGCCTAAAGTATCGTAATGCAAGCCCCACATTCAGCACAAGATGCCATGGATTTTTCAATTTATCTGGGGTTTTTTAACAGTGGATATCACTGACAGCTGTCACACCGTTCCTTTCCAGTGAACAGCAGGCAAAGTACACGACAATTAGGTGAGAAAGAAGAATCACATAGCAAAACTGAACCTACCATCTCTAGTTTTCCTGATAAATAGTTCACTAGAAAGGGGTCTTGAGATAGTACCAGTTTTAACCAACAGCTTCTCTTGCAAAACTGTGAATTCAGATGGATAATATTCCTGCTAGCCCTTTGTAGGTAATCACCTCAGGGAGCTGCAAAGGACTGAATTTTACTCCTCCTTCTGAAGTTACAGCAGAGTTATTGTGTAATTTCACTAATTTGCAACCCATTACACCTGCACAAGCCCATGGGCTCTTCATAGAAGCGAGCAATATCAGAATTTGGCCTGATCCATCTTTACTGCTGTGATGGCACACAAAGAAGATCCCACAAACTGTGCAGAATTGCCTGTTCAGAAGGGAATACCTGGAGGAGGTCACAACTCCTCTCCCCTGGAGCCAGGCCTTTCTGCTGCACACCCTTCCTCCTAACTAGCCACCTGTCTAGGTACCTGGAGAAATCCACAGCTCGAGATTAGGAACACTACCTTTTTTTCATCCAGTTAGATTAACATACCTCTTTTAAATAAACTGTAATTAGAGCAGGACTACCTCTCTCTTCTAGATAGCTGCTCTAACATCTGGTCCCAATGGTACCATTTTGGCCATAGTAACAATTAGTTCATTTGTAAAAAAGTGAAGTGTTTCAGCGTAAGAAATTTTATGTATTCTCTCCTGCAACATTTCATGGCCAGACAGCTGACTTCATGATTTCTGGGCATCCAAATTTTGGATTTAGAAAGATAACAGTGAATCTAAATGGTGACAGATGGACCATGGCACATTTCAACAGTTTCTCAGTGACTGTAACCTTTCTGCTAATAAATAAATGCAGTAAACTTGTGAAAGTTCTTTAAAATAGAAATGGTTAAATATCCAGTGGAATGTAGACTTGATGCAGAGGAGACCTATGTGCCTCTTGCCTGTAATTTCCCTAAGTGTTTAGGCAGGACCAGTGAGGTTCTTGCCCCATTTTTAAGGGAACAGGATGATATATCATCTGAAATCATCTTCAAGTCATCTAGTCTAGATTCTCTGGTTTATATTTCCTTCTTGAAGGCTCCTTCACTAAAGCATTGTATTTGACAACATCTGGAAGTGCTGTAACATGATTCTAGAAGCAGGGAACAGGTTTTATTGTTTGGAGTTTTTTAAATGTGGCACTTCAACAATGTAGCAAACACTTCACAAAAATATAAACACTACTCATTTACAGTAACTCCTGTTTGCAAACAGAATACATTTGGCATAAATAACACTAGCAGAGTCAAAAAATCAGGAAGCAGAACCTTAAAGAAAAAATTTAAAAATCATGCNCAAAATTGAAACTCAGTCGTAGAGGTAAAGTCGTATGTGGTTTGTAAACTATATCAAAAAATATATATCAAAATTAAGAGGACAGAATATTAGAAACTGTTGTGTGGTAATTACACAGGGGGGAAAATACAGTTATTCATTTAGTAGTATCTTTCCCTAGCAACTATGTATTTTAGACAGAAACAAGCTGAGATTGTACACAGTCATGTTTCATGAAACTCAGGCCAGTTGCAAAAGCTGGTTTTGAATAAAGATCCAAATATAAATAGTAGATTAAACCAAAACTAAGTTATATGGAAATCTGTCACCTTAATGCCCCCCTGCAGAAAAGTCTACCACTGCTTAATTTAAAAAAAAAAAAAAAAAAA
>WEIT01040408.1:22280-39918 GCA_013389985.1 Dryoscopus gambensis | reverse complement strand
AAATCTAAAATACTGCACACCCTTGAGTAAGCATTCAAACCATCAAGGTGAAGCATGAACAAAAACCCCACTCCATCAAAGTATTGCTAAGTAGGAGGTGTTTCTTTCTTGTTGAATCTCCTCTGCTTGATATAAGTTATATTCATAATGAGAAAAGACACTTTATCTACAGTTCAGTATCTAGTGCATTTTCCTAAGATACCAAAGACCCAAATTTTGTTTTGTACTGCAAGGTAAAAAATAAAAATAAATTTAAAATCACAATTAAAAAAAGGAAAAAAATTCTCACTGTGCAAGTATTCTGGTCACATCTCAGCACACCATAGTTTCTCTGCTCATGGTTTCAGCTGCTTTGTGCATGAGCAGCATTCAGCTGCTGCCTGCTCAAAAAGTGCCTCTGCAATTCAGCTTTTCTGATCTTGTTGCAGAGCTCTGGTTTCAAACAAACAATTGGCTATGAGGTATCAATAACAGGTTGAGGTAGCAAGGGCAGGATGATTTTAAAACAGTCATTGCCACTTAAAAGGAAGATGAAATGCCTAACAGTTCACATAGCTGTTAAGTACATGTGAGATTCTGAGCCCAAACTATCATTCAAAAGTCACAAAGAAAGTCTGAGCCTCCAAAAATCAAAGCACTTTAATCACAACTTGTTATTTTAGCATATTCCATACACAAGCAGAAGGCAAATCTGTTACTCTAGAAAAACAGCAGAATTGAGGAGACCCCTCGCCTTGTTATCCACTGCAGGACTGATGTCTACAGCGTCCCCTTAATTGGTTAACTAGTAGATTGTTCCCAGCAATAAAAAAAGTATTAGCCTTGGAGACACATCAACTAAGTCAAACTGACCAAAATAGCTGCCTAAGAACAGACAGCAGTGGTTTTATAAGAGCTCTCCAGGCTGGCACTCTATTCTCCAGTAACACCTAGTTTGTTTCAGAGGGATTAGGACAGTACCAAAAGGACAGGTATTACAGAAAAAACAAACAATTCTGGAATGAAATGGTTCCAGGAAAAGGTAAATCCTTGCTTCTGAAAACCCTCACTATTCAACAGACAGTAAAATTAACATCAAACCAACCAACAGAGGTTTCTCTTCCTTCAGCTGGCTTCTTTCATATTCCTTTTCTCTTCTTTCATATTCCCCATTCTTTACAGACCTACACAGTCAAATCAAGCAAGGTGCTGTCAGATTTGCCTAGACATTTATACTGTATCACTGATTGCCCAAAGAGTGCCTGTCAACGTTGAGACAAGGGTCTGAACTCCACTATCCAATCTCACCAGTACAGGAGAAACACACATGCTGTAGCATGCTGTAGATTAAGCCCAAGTGTTAGTGTTCATTTGAACCATCAAGAGTTCCTCAATATACACGCATGTTTAAAGACAAACAAAAAACATAGAGAGGTGATAATTTGATAATGGTCAATTCTCTTCAAGAAAAGCAGAGGAAGCCTGACCTCATAAGAAGGGATGTACAATGACTGGAGGCCATCCTTAGACACCACTGTAATCTATATGAAAAAAAAGCTCTTGTCCATAATGTAACATGGGCCACTTAAATAATAAAGACCTCTTTTTTTAACCTTGTATTTCATATTTGCTAGATTGGCAGAACCACTTTAACCTAGAAGTCTTTGTGTATAATCTTCATTCCTTGTCTGTCCTCTTTTGTTTTTATCTTGCATTCTCTGTGTATACAGCTGGTATAAAGAACCTTAGCTGAACGAAACTAAAGATCACTCAGAAATCCTCACTGTAAAAAGAAATCACTGCATTATAGGATTAATCTGTTGAAAAATGGGGTTTTTTAAAGCTGCAAAAAATGAAGAAACTGGCCATGTGTAAAGTCAAGGTTAGCTCCTGAATTCATGAAAAAGACAGACAGGTTTGTGTCATCAAACAAGAGATGATTAGTTTCTCAGTTCCAGAGTGTCATTTCACAAATCTTTGATAACCTCATCAGGTGAGATAAGTCAGTTCACATTTTAAAGACAAAGCCCCAAATAACTGTCTTAGCAGAAGTAATGAGGATTATAAAAACCAGAAAACTGTGATTTTATCAAAACAAATATGAAAACTATTTTTGAAATAAATTCTAGGTGTTCTTATGTATTCTAAAGCATAGTTTCTTACCCATGCATTTAAGACCAGATTGTATTTTTGCAGATGTCAAAATCCCAAAGTCATCAGCTTTTCTTTCTAAACATTTGCTTCCTTTAAATTTAGGTACAAGTTCAGATCCAACACCCATGTAATAGTACACAATTTTATGGCAAATGGTGCAATAGGCACGAGTATTCTGATGCTGATTATCCAAACCTCAGTTTTCTAAAATTCCTGGTAGCTGAAATAAGGTTGTATGCTGCTGTACCTAACTATCAGGTGAACTTATTTAACATGATTAACTGAAACCCAGATCCTCTGAATTCATGTTCCCTCTGACATTTGGATTGTTAAAGCTATAACTGCTCCAAAAAAGAAAAGGCTAAAATGAGCTAAGAAGCAAAGACTTTTCTAACGACTTTGTTATTTTAAAAAGAATGCCAGGTGCTTACCCAGGCAAGTAGAAGCCAGAGTCGCCCAGTACGAATGGCCTGGGGTGCACTCGGACACGATGCTGGAAAGTCCAGCAAGGCCGAGACATGAGGTACAGGAGTTACAGTAATGTGATTACACGGCTGCATAGTTCAGGAATGGGAAAATCCTGATGGTTCACTTGCAAGTCTGCTGGTCATTTTGTGTGTGTAATTATTATTGATTTACTTCTTGACAGAATCTCAGAGAAAGCACCAAAAAAAAGATCCAGATGTAAATGTGGGTTTAAATGGTATTTTCATTTGGCATTAATTGTTTTAATGGTATTTTTAATTCTGCTTTCTAAGATATAATTTTTTTTCTCTTAACTTCAAGTTATCACATACTGTGCTTTAGCAAAATGAAGCGATCAAGTGGGGAATGGGTACTGAAGGCAAAGACTCAATAAAAGAGCAGCATGCTTTTCAATCTGGCCTTTTAAAACATCCACTATCAGAGGGCTTTGGAGGTTTAAGGGATTAGATACCATGACACATCTGTCAGATTATTATGTAAGAAAACTCTCCTGCTGTTTTCTGTGGGGAGAATGTCTGCTGTGGAACATTTTTTTAAAAATTAAAAACAAAAAGACACAAAAAAAGGCAGTATTTCATTTGCTTCAGAGTATTTTTCCATAGGAAAAAAAGATAACTTATTTTTCCTGGCCTAAAACCAAATTATATTTAGCACTCTGACTGCAGGCTTCTATCTGAATATGGATTAGCAGAATACACATGCTTTTACTGTTCACAACAGAGATTATGCAAAGATATCAGGATTTGTAGGTTGGCCTAACTTAGCCATAATTTACAGAGCCAGGAATCCCTGACAGCATGCAAAGAATTGCAGTGAAATGTGAAATGATAATTCATGTTACATTCCAGTTACATGCTTAAAAGCATTTTAAATGACTCCTAAACTTAGGAGGCTTTTCTGTCTAAAACAAAAGGCAAAATAATTTAATGAAAAATATCCAATATGATCCTACTGCTCTCATGCTTTGTTTGGGTAACACAGTTACATCTTGTCGGTGGTGTGGCAGCAATGTCCACATCCTGCTGCTGAGGGCACTGCAGAGCAACAACCAATCTCCAAATTCACATCACACATGGCTGGAAAGCTACAGCTTCATTAAAATTATTATGAGAAGCAGAAGTCTGAAGCCATCATCCACTACCAGTTGGATACTACAGATTTAAACAATTATTGTAAATTCTGTATAGGTCCATTCTGATCTTCAAGTTCTGCAATTCCCGTGCCCCTGCTGAGCTCTTTTAGACATCTCACCCTTACAGCAGGGGACCAGATGATGCAGGGCTTTTTAGGTGGTAGGAGCTACGGTGCTGTGCTACACAAACAAGTCACAGAGGCAAACACAGTCAGAGCTGAATTGGATGTTTCTCCCGTTCCAATAATTTTTCTCTCTCCTAGCACCTGAAATCTACCTTTGCCAAGAATTCCATTACCAACTGCACGAAGCATTTTAGATTCTGCTTTGCATAGACAGATGAACAGAAAATAGTTGTCAGTAGAAAGAAGCTAGGAAGAGGCAAACTAAAAATAATCTATACCTGGAACAACACTACAGATTATGTTCAGGGGAACAGATAGGGGTTTTTTTAAATGGATATATGCATATATAGAGAGAGATACAGATATATAAAGTTTGTGAGAAACTTGACCTTCACAGGAAGACAGTATGACCATGAAAAGTAATCCCTGCTCAAGGATCAATCCTGTTTTTTTATACTGACATTATCACAATTTGGAGCTACAGGGTTCCAGTTTTAAGCACTAACCCATTACTCTCAAAGGGTGCAGGCCAAAGCAAGAAACTCCTGTGCAACTGCACAGAGCATATTAGGGCACTTGCTGAGCACAGGAAGCACTCAGCACAGACATACTCGTTTGCTTAACATTTCAAAAACATCATCCCACTTACACAGTGGCTCTTGTTTCTTTTTGTTTTCCCTACACCTTCTGTGAGTGGGACCCTAAAGGAAGGGTGTTCTCAGGCACACAAACTCATTTCACCAAAACTTCCCCAAATTTATAGTCTAGGACTGGCAGTTTCATTGTTTCACTCTTGGCATTGCTGTAAACCAGAGCATCCTGAGCAGAAGGTTTGCATGGGCCAAAGAGCAGAGCAACGAGACCCATGAAAATACACACTTCACTCTAAAGAAGAATGGTTCAATCACAGCATGACCAATTACATTAATGAATATATAACTTGTCAGTAAAGGATAAGCACCTTTTGTTCACAGAAACTCTACAAACTTAGTCTGGAAACATTGAGTCATGCTTTGTCTCTGTGTGTAACACTGGCATTCATACTGAAGTCAGTTTGACTCACACTGATAATTTAACACAGTTAAATACTTAAAATACCATTCATGGCTGCTTATGTACATACATAGACAACTACTACAGTGAGTAAAAATCCCAGTCAGTTCATTAACAATGTTTTTCACAAGAAAATATTTTCTGGGAAACTGCGTGAAAATGTAGATTCAGAAATTCACAGAGGTTTCTTGTTTAGATGTCTCTTGTGCAAGTGCTCCTCCCTCAACTGGGTTCCCTAGCCTGACTTTATAACCCATGATGAATCTCATTAATCTAGAAAGAGGGAATACTCTTTCCACATATTGGAAGTCAGAATTAGGAAAGTGAGTTCAGTCTATAAAACCAAGTAATCCATACGGTCGCACAGCAGCCTTCCTGAATTCAGCTTTTTAAACTATCCCAACACCTCTCATTTGGGCAGAATCATTGTACCCTCACTCTGTAGAAAACTAGCCAAAATTTTGTTGCAAGGCCCCATACCTTTGCAACAGGAGTTTCAAAAATGCTCTGTTTCAATCTGAGATGTGAAACATCCAGAGTCCTGAGGCTTGAAAGCTTCATCAGCCCCAGAATTACTAATCTGTGCTCCTTTCAAATGATTATTTAGTCTGAAAATATTTGGAAAAAGGATGAGGTCTTGGCTGGTAGTCAGAAAAACTGTTTTTATTGAAAATCTAGTCTTCCAGAAATCTGGATTTAATTATTTTGAGCAAAATTCCTATGCATACATGCATGTAGATCTGTAGAGATATACATATTTTGTCTTATTTACATGCAGTCCTTACATTTAGACTTTGGGCATCTTATGGAGACATGTCTTCTAGTGGGAGTGAAAAATAGGTTCAGTCCAGTGATTGTAAGCAGCTGGCAAAGAGATCTGAGTGTGGCTGTTCAGGGGCAGAGTCTGCCTGGCACATACAGGTCACTGTCTGTGCACAGAAGTCTCAGATGAAGAGCTGCTTATTCCAACAGACGCACCACAACAAACAAACACAGTCTTAAAGCCTCCAGCACAGCCAAATCTTGCTGCATCTTTGCTCAGTTCTCCAGAGCCCAATACACTCTCAGTCCCACAGCGAGCATCTATCAGGGCTTCCCTTTTGTTCTTCACAGGGAACTTCCATAGAATACTGAAGTCTGAAAGTAACTATTTATGTCTCTTTAAACAAAAGTAAATAGGGACACATACATTCAAAAATCCAGGCTATAGAAGACTACAATTTCCTTTCCAGTGATACCCACACCTAGCACTTCCTGGCTCCGGCAAGTCTTTCATGCAAGGTTTCTAGTAAAAACACCATCATTTGCTTTGCCTCTGGCCTCACTTAAATTCAAACTCACTCCTATTTTACATACATCTCATATTTCATTTCTGTTACTATACATCATCCACATTCATAATAACCGTGATGGGTTTTGCTACAGCACTTTTTCAGCATTTTCTTTTCCTGTTTTCCTGTACTCTGACTCTCTCCATCGTGCCACAGGCCTGAAGACATCATTCAGCCAACTTTTTGCTGGACCCCCTTAAGTGAATCCTAGTAAAGCCATTTGGACTAAAGGATCTGTTCAAGAGTCTCTGTGGAGTTCAGGGCTTGCCTGAGGCCATCCGTGCTGTTGAGTCGTAGGCAGCCACTGGCACAAGCTGCACATCGGAACTCCAGCCCCATCACCACCCGAGGACCCCAGCTCAGAGAGCATCCTCCCAAACATGGGCCTACTGTGTGCAGCCAGTGTTACTGTACTGAAGAAATATCTATTACTGGGACATTGGAAGTGACTGGAACGTTTACAGATCTTAGTTTCTAGTGGCTCAGCAGGAACAAGCTGAAACTAACTTGGATCTGTTTTAATTCAGCCTCTGAACAAACAGGCAGAAAGGAGTCAAACCATTCTCTCTCTTCTGCATGCAAGAATGAGGGAGGAGAAAACTTCCCTTCTCAGCCTGGTACAGGACGGACCTTGTTGCTCATCTCTCCCACTGCAGTAAGATCTGCCCTTGTTTCAGCCTGTGAAGATCCCTGGATCTAGTGCTGCTCTAAACAAGGTCACAGACCGTGCCCCAAACACCTTGATGCCAGCCAAGGGCCACAGGGTGCACTAACACAGACAATGTAAACAACCAACTTGCTAATAACCAACTCCAAATCCAAGTGACGAGAAATTACACAGGTAGGTTTTGGACACGGCAGGTAAGTACTTCCAAAAACAACCTTGTGCATTACAAATTCCTTGTTCTTTTACTTTGAGGATCGAGGATCGTTTATCTTTAGTTTTGCTTCAAAAAAATTCAAAGCTAGTAACTCAAGATGGACATAATAGTTTAAGAGAGGGACTGCAAGGAATTTCCAAACACCTACCTACACAAGTATATCTGAGTGCATTTATTAGTTTTGGGGCTAGAAGGATTATTCAGCAAAATGAATCTGAATATGTAATAAAATAGCCTACACACTCAGGATGGTGACAAACACTAATATAAAAAAAAAAAAAAGCTTATTTCTAGGCCTACAAGTACGTTTTTTCCAAGTCAATCAAACACAGCTGATCTCATGCCAAAGCATTTAATAAAACTAAAAATGCTAAGTACATTTTAATGACTTTAGCCAAAGTAAATTCATGAATACAAATTCTGCCGTTGAAAAAAGTTTCTAGCAGGAAAGAAAAGCAGCAATGTTAGCAGTAAATGGCTAAGCATGTATCCTAAATGCAATCATAATAAATGAGGAAACATATTGTACATAAACATTTGAAAGACAAAAATATGATCCATAAAACATACATCATCAATAACTATAAACCTAAATAATAATTGCACCACATTCATCACATTCAGAGGCAGGTAAAATATAGACTCTAAAAGAGAGGGCAATATGTTCCTGCTTACGGTGTAAAATGGCCCCTTCCTGAAGCACGTACAGTGTGCCTATGTTGCTCTCTTTTGGTGAATGTGCAGTACTGACACAAATTTCTCTGTGCAACTATTCCAGCCTTAAAAAAAATTTATTCAGCTCTGATTCCAAAACTGATCTTACAAATAACCCTTAGCTTCTGATTTTAATCCTATTAAAATGCTGTTTCTTGTTTCATCATTATTAAATCTGAGAAAAGGCTAACGGTGCAAAAAGTTAGCTGCTCTTGTCATAGCTCCTTCACCAGGCTTCTATGCCATAGGCTACTTTACCAAAGTGGCTTAAATACATTATCTACAATACCTTATCTACATGCACAAAAATATTAATCAAAAATATGTATGTTGACAGGGAAGAATAGTTTTGGAAAAAATATTATGATATATTGTTTTGGTTTTTTTCATATGGCAATGGCAGCTGTACTCTACTACTCTGAAGGTTAAGGAAGGAAAAGCAAAGCCAGCAAACAGTAAAGTGTTCACTGAAAAATTCACTGTAAATACAGTTATTTATGTGTAGTGGCAGAATAAACAGGATTTGACGATTAAAGCGAACTGATTTGTTCACATCATTCTTGTTGAAAGAACCCCACCACTGTTCACGGAGCAGACACCTAGCACAGCACCACAACACAGTCCTTCCCACTTTCTGTACTCTCCTGCATCTGACCCTCAGCGGGCCTTCCTACTCTCACCATCCTCCTGGTTTAAATTCTTCCTTAGCCAACACCTCCTCACCAGCGATATCTCTAGATCCCTGTTCTCCTCAGCTGTTGTCCTATTTTGTCTCTTCTGTGTTAGCCTGTTTGCTTGTACATATGCTGTGCTATAAAAATGTTTAATAGTAATCCCTGTCCTTTCCACCTGGGCTGCACAGAACTGCAGTAATAATGTTTATAACCAATTCTGTCTCGTAGTTATACAGAGCCCAGTAACCTTCAGGCTATTTCTCATTTGGGACAAATAATCTAAATTAAAGTGATTAATCCTTAGGGTACACATGGACTTAAGCTACTAAAGGAGGGCAAATACTTTGCTCCATTTATTTTTGTGAAAAAGCCTGATCAACAAAGGACAGTCTTCTTAATTTAAGCATCTAAAATAAAGGTTTCAAACCTATATGCATAAAAAATGGGTGTAAATCATTCCTCATTAACATGGGAGAACACTTACTGGTTCTCTTGGATCTCAATGGCACACAATAAAATGCTGAGCATCTTTGAACCCTCTTTTACTGAGATGTATTAACTGTGGTGACATATAATTTTAGCCACCACAGTTTGAAAGCTTTGTCCTCCTTCTTCTGTGACACATAGGTTTTTCATAAGTATAAAAAAAAGCAGTTGCTCAAGGACTTAGTGATATTTAGAAAAATCTTATCTTCTAACATATTTCAAAAAGCTACTCATCCCACTTGATCCAGATGCACCCACCTAATCTGAAAATCAAAGAATTCACATCTGGAAGTGAGATAATTAAATCAATGAGAGTTTCTGAACATCTTTAAAACTTTCCTAAAAATCTGTGAGTGAACTTGTGTAGTTAAATTGCTGCATCCACACACAGAACAGAGTAATAGCAGGAGAACTGTTGTGACCATGCCATTTGATTAGTATTCCCACTCCTGCTGCTGCCCCAGGAGTGACTAGAAGTTATACTTAATGCAGATATCCTGATGAGTGAAATTTTAAACTAATTATTACATATAAATAGGGAAGAGAGAGATTAATGGAGCCATACTTCAGTCAAATGATTCTGCCAAAGTCATGAATGGTTAAGAACATAAACTGATTAATTCATAAACAGCAACACACCTCTGGAGCAGAAATTGTGGTAGCTGTTTTAACTAACGGACCAAACGTGCATCTTTGCAACATACAACAGAGTCAAAACAACGGTGCAATGGATGTCAGATAAGCTGTGATAGTGGAAACCAATATCAAGAGGAACAGAATGACTGTAAAATCATAGAACCATCAAGGCTGGAAAAGACCTCTGTGATCAAGTCCAACCACTGCCAAGTCCACCACTAAACCATATCTCTAAGTTCCAAATCTACAGTTTTAGGAATACTACCAGAGATGATGATTCCATCACTTCCCTGAGCACCCTGTCATAATGCTGGATCACCCTTTCAGTGAAGAAATTTCTCCTAATATCCATTTTAAATGTCCTCTGGTGCCATTTGAGGCTCTCTCCTCTTGTCACCTGGGAGAAGAGACTGACTTACTGCTCTCTCCAATTACCTGTCCTTTCAGGTAATTGGAGAGAGCAGTAAGTTCCCTCCTGAGCCTCTTTTTCTCCAGGCTAACACCCCCAAAACAAGGGATATGAAGAGGTATGGTAGAACCTTGAGAAATTATCTGTTACAGCACTGCTCAGCCCCCTCAACCCTATTCAACCCTAGCATCAGACTGCTGCTGCCTCAGGGTACCTCAGGGCAAAAACCATGGAGGAGAAACCTGGGCTCAGCACAAGGATGAACCTTGTGGATAAGTGTTTGATATCTACACCCCCTGGTCACGTGTTTTCCCAGGGTGCTCTTGCAAATTGTTATACAGCCATAATTCTTTGTTTCTCGCTTGAACACTGCTTGCCCCAATGGGGGTTGTGCAATCACTTCAAGCCAGGCAAAAGATAGCACTGTTCTAAAGAAAAAATGTATGAATTCCCACAAACTAACTCAGAACAAATATTTTTTTGCTTTCTGCTGCCCTCAGATAATGATTTATCACTTGTGAGACCAACTCCAACACAAGGAAGCACGTTTTAAAACTGCACTACGATGTGTAAGAACTCATTTTCAAACACTTGACACAAGTTTAGGTCTAATGCTTGCTAACATCTGCAGCTGGTGGGATGCAGCCTGTTACATCCATGACCCTATGCAGTTCAGACCAGTCAATTCACTGTTGCTGATCTGCATAACACCTTAATTGAAATTATTTCAGTTAGAGTTGAGCCCAAACATGAACAGAAGGCAGAAATTTGCTGGTTACAGTCCCTTGACACAGCTGATATATCCAAGAGCAACGTTCTACCACTGAGGCTTTATTAGGGGTCACACAGATTATTTTGCCTTTTAATTTACAGTTTACAGAATAAATGCAGGGCTAAACACCAAATCCCAATAACCCATAGTAAGTGGGAGAAAAATATTCTGAAATACTGAGTTTTAAAAATTCAATTAAAAATATAAATAAATAAATAGCTGATCAGTGGTTTTGCAGTTATTCTAACTTTGATCTTTAGTATCTCCAAGTTGATTTATATCCTATTGCTACAGAAATAAAATCATTTTTACAGTTGATAAACACTCAAGTTTACTAGTTAATTAAATCCTTTTAGGATTTTTCCCCTCTCTTTCAATTTTAATGGAGCAAAAGTTTAAGCTTTTAATAGCAAAGTGGAGCAGCATTATATAATTCTTTTAGCTGATGTTTTTAATTGCAGTTACTGGTTTAAACTAGAGAACTCCTTTGGGGACAGCTCAAGAAGGGTTTTTATTCCTTGACTAAAGCAGTAATTAGAAAATACTTGGCTTTTCTATCCCTCTGATTATCTACCTTTTTCTCTTCCAAAAAACTGCAAGTTTCCCATATCACTAAGATGAACTAGGTTTGCAAGTTAATCCCCAGATTATATGTGACATACTTAGTTCATACAAATCACACATTAGTGACATTTCAGACTCATGAATAACACTAATATTTTATGCTGCATTATGAAGGATACTAACAATGCAATTTTCACGTGATGCCACACAACACAAAAAATAAAGGAACACAAACTGCTTTTAAAAAGAAGAAAACTTAAGGAAAGCACCTTTGATTTGTATTTTTGTGGGTATGTCTGACAACATCTGATGGCACAAATGCTGTTGGCCCTTTTATTCCACCTAATAACATAACACAAGATTATAATTTTAAAAAAACAAAACAAACACCAAAGCAGTTACTTGACATTAATTTGTAGAAAACTACTGCTATCTTAAGAATTGCTTCTCAGTTAGGTAAGGGTAGGGTCATTTGCATTATTTGATGAAAGAGTGTTAACAGGAATTAAATCTTCCAAAAGAAAATTTTCCCAGGAACAATAATTATCAGCACCAAAAGGCTGGGGTAATTATTACTAGATTGTTCTCGCACTTGGCCTCGGCAACAAGAAAGAAAATTTTAAGTTGGGAAAAAATCTCCTCCAAAAATTTTGAAGAAAATAATTAAAATAATAAGTAAGAAAAATCATCATTGGTAGTGCTAAAATTATTCCCTTACTGCCATTGCACCACAAAACCTTAGTCCTGTGGGCTAAGGGGCTTACGGTTGGAAATGGATTATTTCACCAGTGTTTTGAACAAGTAAAACCTGCAAGCTGAGAGAGCCCTCCCTGCTCAGAGAGGAGAATTATTTTTTATAAGCTTGCTTATGCAGACTTAGAGGACTAAAACACAAACAAGGCCCAGTGTTGGAGGAATGGAGGAAGAGGACTTGTACCCTGCTCTCAGCACCCCTGCTGCTGGGAACGCTGGTGACAGTGGCACAGGTGACACCACTGACGCCTGCTGAGGACAGCAGGAGAGGCAGAGCGCAGCACTGGCAGTCTGCGGTGCCTCGGTGCTTTGTCATGGCTCCGTTGCTGTCAGATCTCCACATAAATTTCCTGAACTGGAAATAATCTCAACACTCAGTAGTTTAAGTCCAACATGACCAAAATGTGAAACACTTTCTCCCCACAGAATAGAAAACATTGATATTGAATTTTATATATCTTTTATTCTTGTACAGACACAAGAAAGGAGCATTGCTGCACTACAATTACTGGATGGAGGAGATTCACCAGTAGGTGTGCAATGAAAGGAAAGTTGCTTCTGAAAGACATGACATTTTCTTTAAAAAGAATAAAACACAATAGCATTACACAGAAAAGTACAATTTATTGTTGATTAAATAATTAAAATGTTACACTTCCTGCTGAGGCTCTGCAAGCTAAGCTGCAACTCAGGTGAGGTACAAATTCCTAAATAACAAGAATGCTGACATGACAATATGCATATTAGAGTTACTGGATGTTGTTATCGTTGATACAAAAAAAAAGATATACGATTGTCCTCCTAGAATTGTAGAACAAGTTATATGGCCGCCAACTCACAGAAATGTGTATACCAACGTTATTTACTTGAATAATAAGCAGTAAAGCTATCCTCACTGTGTGTTCCAGCCTGCACAGGAGAAAAAAAAAATACTGTGAAATAGATCTAATCACTGCAAAATCTTGACTGAGAGCCAAGCCTCTTCACAACATAGGTGTTTCTCAACTAAGAGTGGACATCCAATTACTTCAGCATTCTAATCCTAAGTAGGTTTTATATTATCATTAATAATACCTGAATTGGTGTGCTTGAAAGAAGATACACAACAGGCAGAGGTGTTGCAGAGTATAATAATTGGATACCATTTGGGCAGCTGAAACATGTTTTCTGTAAAAGAGTTGTATTCAAACACTGATAAGAACATATACTGGCATAGTTTGAACACCGTTTCACATCAGATGATGATTCGTATTTCTATTAAAACTTTTTTCCTCAAGCCCAGACTTGCTAGCATTTGGAGATACGTTGTAAGCTATACAAAGCTTACTGTTTCCTCCACTTGAGTGGGCTGGGGGTGGAGGGGAGGAAGGGAAGAAAACTGCAAAGTGTCCCTGCTTAGGAAGAACAGTCTGAGTTAGCAACAACTTCCTCTATCTCAGCGAACAGCCACCCTACTCTGACAGCTGCAACAACGTGTGTGAGAAGACACCAACAGCCTGGAAGATGGCAAGTACAGAACTACTGCACTTACCCTGCTTTTCAAAAAAATTCCCTTGCTACCTATGTTCCCATTATTCACCAGCTGTGACCAGTACTGTCATACTCAGTGGCACACCTGTGGAGCGAAGCATTTGGCTTCTCAGTTGGTTAAAAGGGATGTCACGGCTGGAGGAAGTTAGGGATTCCTGTGTTTCAAAACAAAAGCAGAGGCCCTGGTGACAGGAGAGGACCATACACACTGAATCCACCACAGACAGAAACAGAGGAAAGCACTGTGTCTGGTGTGCCACATACTCAAGTTTAGTGAGTATAACACAACCACACAGCTTTAGGCAGTCATTCTGATTAATCTGGCACACCATCCCACAGATTAACTGAATTAAAGTTTGGAAAGATGCTGTCAGGCCCATTTTCCTTGTAGAAGTTATTTTAAGTGCCAAAGGAACATATTTTTCACCACACCAGTAAGATTTCTCAGTTGCTTCTAGCTGCATAATGTACTAAACACCAAAGCGTGACTGAAGTTAAAATGCCCCACAGCACACTTGTCTACTACTGTGCCATTTTGATGCAGCTACTTTGTTCAATCTCTGACTCAGAATAAATCAGGTGGCTTGAATCCTACATAATTGTGAAAGAGCAGCTCACACCCATGAAGAGTACAAACCCTACATGGGGAGCGAAGAGGCCTGACTCAGCAGAACACCTGCAATCACCTAATAGGGCTGAACAGGAAAGGGTAGGTGGGATGGAAGAAAGTCCAACTCTTCCAACACTTATGCATCTCTGAGATTACAATTGCCAACTATTTACCAACATGGTCAGTTTCAAAAAACATGTCTAGACTGCACACTGCCCCCTAGTCCATTAGTTACCAGAAAGAGTCCAGATCTCTGCACAGGACAGTTATACTACTTCTCATTTTCTGTGTTTAGTAAGGGATATTGTACATCAGTTATTTTACCAAACAAACACTAGAACTAATGAAGCCTGTAACTCTATGTGACCCACAAGTCCCTGGAAGAGCAAGCAAAGTCAGAGGTGCAAGGAAGCAACTTCAGTTTTGAGCAAGACCACTCAGCAGAGAGGTGCTCACACACGAAGGCTGCTCGGGGCGCAGGTGCATTCTCCTGGAAACCCAGATTGAGGTCTCATATTTGTTGATTCTTGTGCTAGATGCGTCTTTGCTAAGTCCACTTGTGTGTCACTTAGAGCTGTATTTCTCTTTGCAAAGTAAATTAATCCCATCCCTCTAGTGCAAGGACAACCAGAGTGCTGTTCTGATACCAGGGTCAGATCAAGAAATCTGTGCACGACACAGAAGTTTGAAACACAAGTATTGAATTAATCTTTTTTTTTTTTTAACATGAAATTGAAAGCTTCTGTTTAGAAAATAAGATCCTCTATGTCCTTCTGATAAGCTTCCAAAAGAGACATTGGATTGTGGGGAATTTTGTCAGGAACAACTGACTGGGTATAATGATGTAGGATAGTCAGATAACACTGTGCCACTAAGTTGAAAATTATATATAGTATGAAGTGAAACCATCTGTTCTGCCATGGCAGAATTATTTGCCATAACAGCAAATAATTTCCACAAAGGTGGGCGCACAAGGAAAACTTTTAATATGAAACCTTCTCCAGGATAATGTTTTTTCTCACCAGATCCCCTTACTTTATACCCTTTTTGGGCTCCAACCTACTTCATGACTGCCACCCTCAGCCTTGAAAGGCAGTGCTTTGCAGCGAGTGGGCTGCCCGTGCTGACAGACATCACTCCCGTGGCATTCTGTGTGCTGGTGCTCAGCAGAGCTGCGTGACAGGAGCTGGGAGCAGTGGTGTTGTGAGGGCACGGCGGGAAGGGCAGATAGGGGTCACTTCCCTACGCTCCCCTATCCTTCATAATGCTGCTAATAAGTCCTGACAGGGGCCGGCGCAGAGGGGACCGACTGCTGTGCAGCCACCTGAGCCAGCATGGCATGCTGATGGGATTCTAGGCACCAGTGTCAGCCACCATTTCAGCCAGCTACGGGCTGCACTTCACTCTGTGGGGCTAAAAGCAGGCTGACCCACTCAGTGGGTACTTGGGGCCATACACAGTAGTCTTAACTGCATTATTTTATAGCATAAGCTATAGCATCTGTGCTGAAAGGAGGGCATTACTCAGTTCAGTATTTGCAGTCTTCCTCTCCGCAAAAATGTTGCCTTTTGTTTTAAAGAAGAAATGAGAATACGTTAAAAACATCAAGAATGCATCTGCCTTGATCCCCCACAAGCAGCATCTTCTGTTCCATAAACGTAAATGGTAAAATTACCCCCATTTCCTTAAGAGTCCTAAAGTGCTACAGGTATTTACACACTAACAAAGGCTCTTCTATGTTAACAAGAGATTTCAGTAATGTAGGGAACTGCACAGAGGTGGCTGGCAGAGAACAAAGAACACAGATGCAGAATAACAACTAACACATGGGAATTTTACCACATACAGAAAAAATTACAAATGTTTTTAGCAAATGCTGGAGTGAAAGATTTTCCAGTAAGAATGCCATTTAACAGCAAATTATTTCCTCCTGAAAATGGATTCCCACTGCAACAGCTTCAAGGTAACTGTTTTAACAATGCATGCAAAGCTAACTTGCAAATACTCATATTTGCTAACATCTAAATTAGATGCTATCACTGTCAATGCAATTCAGTCTTTTCACAGAATCATGGAATCAGTTAGGCTGGAAAAGACCTCAGAGATGAAGTCCAACCTGTGACCAAACCACTGTGTCAACTAGACAGACCATGGTACCAAGTGCCATGTCCAGCCTTTTCTTAAACACCTCCTGGGATGGTGACTCCATCACCTCCCTGGGCAGTCCATTCCAATGTCAAATCACCCTTTCTGTAAAGAAAGTCCTCTTCATATCCAACCTGAACCTGCCCTGGCACAGCTTGAGGCTATGTCCTCTTGTCCTGTCACCAGTTCCCTGGGAGACCAGCCTGACCCTACCTGGCTACATCCTCCTTTCAGGGAGCTGTAGAGAGAGATAAGGGCACCCCTGAGCCCTCCCTTCTCCAGGATAAACATCCCCAGCTCCCTCAGCTGCTCCTCATAGGACTTACCCTCTAGACCCTTCACCAGCTCCGCTGCCCTCCACTGGATGCCCTGCAGCTCCTCAGCGTCCTTCCTGCCCTGAAGGGCCCAGAGCTGGACACAGCACTCGAGGTGCCTCATGAGTGCCAAGCACCAGGGGACAGTCACTGTCCTAGTCCTGCTGGCCATGCTACTTGTCACATAAGCCAGGATGCCACTGGCCTTCTCAGCCTATGCTCCTATCCAGCGGCTACTGACCAGCACCACCAGGTCCTTCTCCGCCAGGCAGCTTCCCAGCCACTCTGCCCCAAGCCTGTGACACTGCAGGGCTTTGCTATGACCCAAGGGCAGGACTGAGCACTTCTCCTTGTCGAACCTTGTATTCTAGGTCTCTGCCAATCGATCCAGCCTGTCCAGATCCCTCTGGGCATATTTTCAATATTTTCACTTGAATATTCAGAGAGAGTCATAAACTGTGAACTTAAGGTTTTATATATAAAAGTGAATTTGTTCTGGAACTCCTAGACCAGATAAGGAACCATTCAGATGTAATTTTAAACGCTGATTAATTTGTTTACTTTTCAGTACAAAGAATCAGCAGTTAAGAGACTAATTTTTCCATAATGAGGATAAGACACTCTTTCTAGACAGGACACTAACCCAAGACCAGGGTCTACAAACAGGTGTCCTTATAATGTGCTTCAAGTAACGTTTCCTCCATCATTTAAGCAATGGTTTCCAAAAGGTATTTTCCTTGCTCTGGACCTCAGATAACGCGTGCAGTGTTTTTAATGTTTAATAATTGGCATTTCCGCCCCCAGTCCTGCGCTGAGACAGTACGAGCCCCGGGGCCCGGTGAGCGCTGCCGCCGCACAGCCCCGCCGGGGCCGCTGCTCACCTGCGCCGC
>WEIT01040408.1:0-22262 GCA_013389985.1 Dryoscopus gambensis | reverse complement strand
AAAAAAAAAAGGGCGATATTTTTGACTAAGCGCCAGCGGGGCTTCCGGAGGTCCCGTTATTGATAAACCTTAATGAGGAACTCAGCGCTGCCCCGCTCCCCTCTCACCGCCGGGCAGGCCGGGGCTGCCGCCTCCAGCGCCGAGAGCGGGACGCGACCGAGCTCGCTCCAGGTGCTGCGACACACCGCTACAGAACCCATTACCTTACTCCAGTCGTGTCTTAACCGGGTAAAGATCAGCCGCTGGGAACATTTATCAGTGTTCCTTTGCTTTGCATCGCAGCTCCCACAACACTTGAAAACAGACCGGGGATCTCGTTACACTACGAAAGACATTGCGGGTGCTGCCCTCACCTCCACGCAGGATGAGTCTGTTGCTGCCCAAGCAAAGCCTGGATGGTGGGGCCGGGATGAGGGGTGGGCAGACCTACTGCTCAAAAGGCTGCAGGTGCTGCCACAACAGGGCTTGCAGGAGCTCAAGGCCACTAATTAAGACTTCCTCTCACCACTGGTCTGATCACAAAGGAAATTGCTGCAGTTTTCCAGAGGAAAGGGGTAAATGCTTCCACCTACGGCACTACCTGGAGTTGGACCACAGGTGCAGCCCGTAATTCACCCGCAGAGCACACACGCTGGTTCTGAGGAGCTGCAGCAAAGCGTAGCATGACGTTTATTGAAGGTATTGATTCACACATTATTAGGAACACATGAACACTTTAGGAAAGGTTATCAGAAGTACAAATATATTATGTAATGTCAGATGTAAACCACCATCTGGTCCACTTTTGTACATGCTAAATGTATTTTTTTCTAGATCTGTCCATAGGTATGGTTAGTAGCCCTCTTTCTTTTGGCAGAGTATTCTGTACAGATTGACCTGGCCCAGCACTGGCCTTCGAGAACAGAAATCATAGTGAAGTTAAAAAAAAAAAAAGAGAGAGAGACATGTGAACCTCCTATCCTAAAGCTCTGTTTGAGTCTGGCAAGCTAAGCTGGAAGCTGATCTTATCCTTGCGGCCAAAAGTGGACTACAATGGAAGCCTCCTCCAAGAAGAGAAAATTTACAGCTTTTATTAGGTGTTACAGATAACCAGAGTATGCTTTAATAGTCACTGTATGGACCAAAAGAGATATACAATTAACATGAACATACTATATTACTGAACTAGTATTACCACAAAAATTAAAAATACTTCACCAGACCAAAAGATGGCTTTGATCTGGCAATTCTCAAGAGGGTTTTTTAATTGTTTACAAATATTCTTGTTATATATTCTGTAGTTCTAGAGCTGAGGCACAACAGCACAGGCATCAAAAATCTCAACCAAATTCCCCGTTTTTATATATCCTATGAGTAAAACTTTAAAAAAAATCATTTCCATACAACTTCAGTCTCAAATCTCTTAAATCTCTTAAATTTCTCTTAAACTGTTGGATATCAAAAAACAGTAACACACTTTCTCCTGAGGATAATTAGCCCCCAAATTATTTTTACAGTATACCTGAAATACATTGATAATTTACAAACACCTTTCAGGATTAAATGATTGATAAGTACACAAGTCTTTGGTAAATAATAACTACTCTGTATTTTATTCAGTTAAAAAACTTAATTTTTAAATCTAGATTAACAGATTTGTTTAATAAATATTTCTATAATGAATAAGGCTCACATGGCACAATGCTGAGTGGGATGAATGGCTGTATGTAGCAAAACCTGAATGATGTTTTCAGGCTACAAGTGCTGTTAATACTAGGTTCCTGCTCTGGCTCATTTTGGTTTTGTGCTGTTCAGCCAGCCCCAGGAATCTAGATCTGAATGAGAGCTTTCTAATGAATTACATTTCCAACATTTAAAGGTGTCAACAGTCTAGAAAATACTGTCCATTGCAAAGATACATTCTACAGCAGGTACTGGATTGCATGCTAAAAACTACAACAAACCAATAGTTTATTTTAAGAAATAATACATTACAGCTGCAGTATTTCCTAAAAATGTCTGCTTTACCACTTATGCAGTGTAAGAGAAAAACTATGCACTGTGCATGCGTGTGCGAGCTGAGGATGACTGCTTGCTCCCAAAGGAAACCTAAAGGCACAGGATATAGGTAACGTGAATGAAAACCTGGAAACAAACACTGGCTTCCATTTTATTACGAGAATCCAATTAGGAAGTGAATGCCTAAACTGATAGTTACTGTTTGTGTACTTAGATGCCTTCGCATACTACATCATGTCCTTTAAGAAAAATAGCAGCATTAAATAGATCTTGTCATTTCAGAGGAGAAATAAAAATGTCTGCTTTAGGTTTGGCTTACAGAGTTTCAGGGTTTATTTTAAACAGGTCCAAGAACTGATCAGATTATTTTTGATAACTGTTACAGTTTTACTGTTCTACTAGATTTTTTAAATTATCTGCTTTGTTAAAGGATAAATTACATTTGAGACAGTAAATAATATTGTTTACAATAAATAATTTTCAAGTCAAAGTATTGTACTTACAAAATAATGTAATACTGTAATAGAATCTTCAAGAACAATTCCATGTTATATATTCTGCAGCAAAAATAACATTTCTAGTAGGAAGGAATTACTTATAAACCTAGCAAGATCTACACATTCACATGTGTGTGTAAACAACTTAACAAGGTTTATTATGTTCCCAGAAAAGCTATGCTTTTACAGTAGGTTTTCAGCTAAATTTTATTATAATATGATGGTAGGAAATACTTAACAGTGCTTATGTTTAGCTCCATCACAAATTAAAAAAAAAAAAAAGAAATTGAGTGCCATTATTTACAAACAGTAATTTTCCTTTTACTTCACAAGTGACTGTATCTGTGTGTGAACAAAATGTTAGGGCGAGGCATTCCAGATGAACTGCAGCTAAGTTTGGATGAGGATGGTTTCAGGATGAACAGTGAAGGTCTTGGCAATAAATACCTAGAAAGGATATAAAAAAATATAGCAAAGTTTGCAGACAAAGCAACATTCAAAAGCAAAAGAATTAGTTGTTAATGTGCCAGACTTTATAATTGTTGTATGCAGGAAACTCAGTACAGTAAATGCTATTTATGAAACACAGAGGGCAATAGGCACAAGCTAATTCAGAAAAGGAATCTAAGACTCTGTTGTATGAGGATCAAACATCTTTCTAGTCCTTTATGTTTCAAGCCATGAAATAAATAAACAGTAGAATCCTGTGTAAACAATAGAATCCTGTTTAATTTGAACTGGGAAAAAACTGCAAATGATATTAACCAGCTTATAAAAAGTTGGATTGTAAAAAAAAAACTGATTAGACACCAAAAACGATTTTCAGCTTTGGTTTCCAGCTCTAATGATCTAAGAACAGACATGTTATCATCACTACTGTAGTAAAGGAAGAAATGATCCTACAACCTAGTAATTCACATCCCTGCCTATTTACCTTTTAAATTCAGGCAACTTTTACTTCATCTAATAATACAAACAATAGTTTATCATATGCCTAATCTTAATTCCTAAATATTTTCATGTTATAATTACCTAATTGTTAATTGTAGAAGTCCATTAAGTGTGCAAAAATAACATCCATACTTAATCAGAATTTCACAATGAATTATGCCAATGTTAGGATGGATTAACACAACACATTGTATAAATTAATTGCTTAAAAATTGTTGTGCAATTCTAGTGAATCATATTGATTAATGACAAACAAGTTAGGCGGATCTCATGGATAGAAACACTGGCACAGTGTCAAGGGGAGAAAATCTATATAAGAAAGTGTACACATGTGCTTTGTTTAAGCTTGAGAAAAACTTTATCACCAATATATTTTTTAAACAATTCGTGAAAAATTAAAGTCTGATTTGGAATGGGTTGGTGGTGAGCTTGACAGTTGCCTATGTCACCAGACCAAGTCCTGCCATTGCTACAATAAAAACCTGTGACACTTCCCAGAGAATATGCCATGTAATAGATAAGGGCATTTAGCAAACTGTAAGGACCTAGTGGTAGACTTATTTTTTAATTTTGTAACACAGGTTAATTTATGACTTTTTACACAGTTTGATTTTAGATAATTTTTTAAAGAGACTTCGGTATAGTTTTTGAGCAGTCCTAATGTTTTATTTACTTAGTGCGTTTACAGTTAAAAGAGCATTGAATTTTGAGAAGTTATTAAAGAACTCTGTGGCAGTTTTCATTATCTTTTTATCTCTCCCTTTACAAATAAATTTTCCCAGCTAAAGTGGTATCTATTTGTAAACTGTGAAAGCTTTAGTTTCACCAACTTTTGTTTCCTAAACACAAACAAAATAAAAAATTGGTTTGTGCTCAGAAAAAACAAAGTTCTTCAAATTAGATTTTATAAAGTCTTGAAGAAATTGACTTCTCATATATTTATTACATTATACTCTGATATTTTCTTGCTCCACACAATTTTATGGAGAGTCAGGAAAACTATTATTAGTAGTGGAGATTCATTAAAAACAGAAATCTAAGTGAAAAGTGAAATACTATTGTGGTTCTCCCATTTCTAGAAAAGTAGTTCATTACCCTTACAACTGTGGGCCGTAACAGACAAGAGCCTTTATTTCCATATGTGTCTTTCATTTCACAAATTCAGAATATCATGGTTAACTGGCATATTGCTGTATCCATGTATAGATGAAAGATTTATGGAGACTAATATAAAAACTGTAACTTTGACCATCAATCAGAGTTGTCCTGACACTCCATTACTGATATTTAGGATATAGAGGGTTTAGATTCCTCTAGCCTATGAAATTTATGAATAATTTCCATCCAGCATCCAAAGAAATACAGAAACTGGAGATGAGAAGGTTCTCTCGGACCATCCCTTTCATTGCATTCCAAATGCACGCCTGCTAGCTGGGTACATTAGAGTAATCTGATCAGTTTGAATAGTTTGTGGTTGGTCATGATGTAAAATTTTCTGCAGTATTAACAGTAAAGGTAGTAAAAACTTCAAGGTTTTCTAGTCTTAGCTAATCCAAATGACTTTACCATACTCCTGCTGTAGCTCAGTAGATGTTAATATTGAATATGACTGGTTTGTGGCTAACATATTTCTACTTGTGCTGTGATCAAACAAATTCATTTTCTGCTTGGCTTTAAATTATGTTAGAGTGTCTTAAGATCCACATGTCAATAACACATGGGTCCAGTGTATCAAATAACTAATCTGAGATAAATCAAGTCAGCAATTAAGTCATAAAATAAGTTTAACAGATAATATATCAAAAATTTGTTTTTCACATAATACTTATGAAACACAGCCCTTCTATGTAATAATATATGTAAGGTATTTTATATAAACAAAGCATTTGTAATTTTATATACACAATAATTAAAATGGGATAGAATTTGGATGCTAAGTAATTTAAAACTGACATTTAATTCTCTATCTATGACTGTTGAATTGCAGACAGTTGGAGCACTCTAAGAATCCCTATACTGATAATAACCCCTTATTGTATCTAGTTGCGGAACTAAACCAGCCAGTGGAGAATCAGGTAAGTGCCAAATAATTCTTTTACTATATGATGCTGTTTTGCAAGGTTTGAAAATATATTTATGCTCCGTAAGATGGAATAATAAAACTTTCATTCTATAGGTTTTGGAAATCAACTTTGCAAAACTGTGCAATACAGTAAATGAGATGGCACTTACCTGACCCTTGGCTGGAGCTGTGCCCCTATAGCATCCCACTGCGAATGTGAAGCCAGAAGTATCTGACATGTTAGGGTACCTCTAGGAATGCAAATCTGGAAACAGTGACTTTGAGGGATCTGAGAAGGGGAAGAAAGGAAATTTTCAGTTCACTTAATGGAAAGCCTTTGCTGCAGCTATTTAGGCAGTAGGCAATCAAGAGTTTAGTACGGGTAGTTTCACACAAGATTTGTATGTCATGCTTTCTTTTGGTAGCACTTCATGATTAGGGTAGTGAGATTAGAATGACTGAAAGTCAGGATCAAGGGAAATGTTGGGGAGATTGCTGGGTTTTTTTCTTAAATGCAGAGTGAACCAGACTTAAAGAAAAGTTTAGTGGCAGCAATATGGACTGAAACCTGTTCCAGTACTATCTTTTATACTTATAAATTAGGAGGAAAATATTCAAATTTATACCTTGTATCATCCCAGTGGTGGCTCATCCCAGTTGGGGATCCTCTTGAATCTGATGAATGTTTGTAAACTACCAGCAGGCAGTGTTTACAAAGCTGTACTATTCGTTGGCAACACTGGAGTTGCTCAGGAGTCACCACCTCTGAGCCTTTACTGAATATGGTTTCCCAAGAGCTCCTATTATGCAAAAAGAAACAAATTAATGTTCTCTGTCACAAGTTGCAATCTAAGAGATTTACTGCTTTATATCAGATTTAACAACAGAGGAACAAGAGAAAAAGCATGACCTTGCCTGTGTACAGGAAAGGTCTACACTATTTAACACAAATACTGGCAGATGCTGAGTCCAAAACACAAATTAAGAAGTTAATCTTTATATGGGAAATGTCCACTGCCATTTTTCACTTGGTTTGTTCCCTAAAGTGTTTACAGAGCCATTACTTAGGTTTAGCATGTAAAGATTTACTGTCACAAAATTGTGTATTCGTCTTACAACAGGAATAACAAAAAACACTTATTCTTTTTAACAGGCTACCACCTGAATGAAATTATGATATTAAAGGAATTAACAAATGTAATAAATTATTTCTAAATGTCCACACAGCATAATTATTTCTAAATGTCCACACAGCATAATAAATACCTTTATTTAAAGTACGTGATACCAAGAAAAAAATATTAAATTAATTTACAGGAAATTAGTATGTGCTCTGCTTCCTTATCCAAAAAAATCATTTGACGAGAGTCTCTCAGTTTAGTTATTCGAATGCTACTTATTATTCCTCTGGTCACATGGGGTTGGTTATCTACAATTAAGTGCAACTTGCAAAGTACATCTATAGAAAAATTTCTTATGTTTCGTAAGAAGCCATTTTTCTTTGAAAAAAAAAAGCCACCAAACCCTACCACACCAATATAAACCAGGTGTGTTTTAGCACAGAAGACTACAATAAATAGTTCTTTGCATACACCTCAACATTCTTGTTTGTGCAGAATTCTGACAAACTATAGATAATTTCATCTGTTTTAAAAGGCAACATGGGGCTTGTGAAGACTTTTCTTGGTCAAAATTATTATCCAGTAGCACAGATGGTTTGTAAGCTTGAGGTTTTTTGTTTGTGTATGAAAGAAGCACTTCACAGAGTGAGGAAAATTTGCTGCATCTGGCTTCAACAGAGCATCCAGGATGATTTAGCCTTGCCCACAGAGAGCAGCAGTAGATTTCACAATGCCGGTGTAGAAAGTTCATCCTTAAAACCAGATCAAAGAACCAGCAAGCTCACTCCTGCCTAGTGTGATTTTTTTAAATTGGGCTGCATTTCACTGTGAGGGTGGTGAGACACTGGCACAGGTTGCCCAGGGACGTTGTGGATGCCCCAACCCTGACAGTGTTCAAAGCCAGGTTGGATAAGGCCTTGAGCAACCTGGCCTAGTGGGAGGTGTCCCTGTCCCTGGCTGGGGGTTGGGACTAGCTGATCTTTAAGGTCCGTTCCAACCCCTTAACATTGTATGAGTTGATGATTCTATGATTAGGATGGAATTAAGACCATTAATGACTAAAAGATGAGCTGTATGTATAGCTAACTGATTGGTCAGCCTGACTCCTCTGTCTAGATGGTGTGTTCCAGCTGAAAACATTCAGTCCTACAGAATTTTCATTGCAGACATAATTTTCAATGATGCAAGCATTTCTCCTTAATTATTATTCATCCAATTTTTAAAGAAATATTGTTTGTATAGAAAGAAACTGTTTAATTTCACAAACTGAATAATCATAGAATCTTTTAGGATGGAAATGACCTCTTAAGACCATTGAGTCATACTACTACTTTTCTTTAATGTATTTTTCTCAATTGTTTTTGGTCCTCATGTATTTTTATATGAAAATTAATCTATTGTCTTTAGTGTTTCATCATGAAGTCATGTGATGGTTGGCAAAAAGCAGCAAGATGAAGGTCTAAGTATTACATTCATTCAACAGATGCACATTGCTACACATAATTATATTATAATTCAATCCATAAAACTCAGAAATCCTGTAGAAGAAACTTTTCCTGATAAATTCCTTAGGTTCTGGACTTTGAAGTCTATGATAACATTTCTACTGTTAAGAAGCATTTTTTCAGTGACAGTATATGGCCTGCTGCAACCATGGCTGACTATGAACTAGTGCTATATAGTTACCCTAATAACAAAAGCTGAGGTTTGGAAACATATAAATGAATTTTAATGAGCTTTCATATAAACATGCCTATGCAACCTCCTCCATGTATTAGACAAATTCAGTTTATTCTCCATTATACTGCAATCAACAGAGATCAAGCGTTCTGTTTCCAAAGTTTAATTGGTTATGCTGTAACTTTAGCTTCCATACATTAGTAAGAAATCACGGACTCCTCACCAGATACAAAAAAGACTATTATACTTGATTGTGCAATATAGTCAATTATGTGTTATTCTTTTTATAACCATCTGAAGTCTACTGGTTCTACTAGTTTTCTCCTATTAGTTTTAATTGTTTATTATACAGTAAAACAAATGTAGCTTTATGAAACCATCTACATCACCTTTTTTCCACAGAGATTTTCTTTGTTCTTTCTTTTCACTAAAATAGCACATACCTAGCAGAGATCTAACCAGCAAGAGGAAATCTTAAGGTCATTAGCTCCACTCTTCTCCCAAGACATGTATCTTATGAATAGTGAACACACTACACTCCTTAATATATTTTCATATAGTAATGTTGTTTCTGAATCAGCACATAAATACCCCTTTCCCAATATGTTTCTCCAAATTCTACACATGCCCTATGTTTATTCCAATCTCTTCCTTAAAATGGCACAATGAACTCATAAGGAAGAGTGATGAGAAGCTGGCCTCTCTGCAACAGGGAGAGAGTTCTCAACAGTTCTCAGTTGTGTGTTATATGGCAAAAAGGATACCTGTAACTGAATAAACAACATACTGGCAAGGTGAAAATAGCCCTTTTGTTTCCTTCCATGAATTCTGTATTAAGTATATGACATGCAGAGTGATTGCTACACATACTGGATATTTATATATTATATCCATATTTATATATTTATATACAGTATTTTTAGAGTTCTTTACATAACACCTCCTCTTACAAGGAACTGATCTTTGTCAAAGAATAGCTCCACTTGCAATATTTTATGACAACAAAAGAATTGAGCTTGCACTCAAGACTTCACACACCTCTGCTAGCATGAAGAAGAGAAAAAACTGTAAAGACTCCTAACAGCTTGCACAACAACAAGCCTTCAGCAATGAGAAGATGATGGGAAAAGACCTGTTGATCTTTTGGACCCCTCAGATCCCTCTTCTTCTTGTTATCCATTTTGTAGGGAAACACTTAACGAGGGTATTGTGTAAGTTCTCTACACACGACAAATGACTATATGTGAACAACCTATTGACTTGATTCCTTTGTACAAACAATATCCAGCAGCATACTAATTGTTGTAGTTCAGTTTCAATACATCTCTTAGAACATCTTATGCAAGCTAATCAAACCCCCTCCCATTCTTTATACATTTTATATACTAACAGAGAAGACGTCCTTTTTTATATGCAATATATTTCATATTTTAAAATTTGTATTCTTATTTTATGAATAAATTGGCGGGAGGGAGGAATTGTTTTATACCCCTGATATGATCCCCCAAATCTATATTTCTACCAATGCCTTTGATTTCAGGAATGTAGATTCTGAATCATAGGTTATTGAACTTACTTTTATGTCCAGATCTTTTCTTCCCCATAGCAAAGTTGTATTTGCTACACAAACCAAAAACACCTGCTTACCTCTGGGTGGACATTTCATATTCCACATATACTTAACTTTCTACCAGTATGGGAAACAGTGAATGTAATCAAGCACAGAAATTTGAACTGTTTGTTTGTAAATCACAGAAGTGACATTGCATTTGGTGTGAGATGTCAGCTGCACTTGAGACCGAACTCTTCCCTTCCCAGTCTGAAGCGCAAATAGATGTGGCAGTGATTTCTGCTGATGGCAAATCCACATTAGACACAGTGGTCTGACCTTAAAATCATCCAGTAAATGAGTTGACTTAAGGCTCAAATATTTTGAATATTAGATTTTTTTTCCTTAGATTATTTTATTTGTAAATACGTTACTAAAAGTTTGATTCCATTTCAGAAATGGTTGGCCTTGGTTGCTAGATTTAATTCTACTGTATTATCTTAAGATGCTTTTAAAACAAGTTCAATGTATTACAGCATTCTTGTGAATGAAAATGAGCAACAAAGTACGCTAGCATTGATTGTAATTGTGAAGTTATGAAGAAGACTAAGAAAAGAAAAATCAGCTTACCCTGAATTACAGAAACAGTTCCATAGGCCTTGACCATGGCTCCAAAGTAAGCGATTAAATACACGGTTAAAAAGACGGTAGAGATGTAAATTTTCAATGTCTGGAGCTTTCCAGACATGCTGTAGAACTGCACGGACACTTGTCCTGACTATATCCAAAACCTAGGAAAGAGCATTCCAAGTAAACCAAAGACATACTACAAAACCAAAACCCAGCTGAGGGTGATGCCCTGCACACATGCAGACAGGTACACCTATACATATGACTGCATACTTATACATTCCTTCAGAAGTCTATGGTTCATTTCTGTGTGTTCATCAGATAACTTTTATTATATGTTCTTCCTGTCAATAACATTTTGCAAAGCCAAATCAAAATATTTTATTACAGAACAGTTCATTTCTATTTTTTCAGTCTGTTCATTAATAGCTTGTTTAAATGACAGGAAGAGTAAAAAGAAACAAAATGGACACAATTAAACACTAGAAGCAACTTAATTAACAACCCAAATATTATATATCTTCTTTTCCCACTCCCTTGTAAAATACCATCTATTTCATAAAGAACAAAAATGTCCTGAAAAACTATAAACTGCCTTTGGTTTAATGTCTGTTTAAGCTCAGTGTTACCCTGAAACAAGCCGTATTAGTGTACATGTCAGGAGACAGTGTAGTGAAATCAGTAAGTAAGAAAATAATCAGCAAGATGTCTAAAATAGGAACTTTTATAGACATGCCATGGATTTATTACATACAGACTACATTTAAATGCAAGAGCATAAAGGCTGAGCTGCATTCAGTGGAGTGCTAGACAGCTGCACATCCAACTTATCAGAATCCTCATGGATACACCTTTGCGCATCCCACTGAACTGGGGCATGGAAGGAAGGTGGGATTCATTGTGCCTACTTTTAAATATCTGGATGTTCTCTTAAGTCAGTCCTCTATGTTCCCTTCATAATTACTGGAGAGAATTAGGCTCCAGAGTGTCTTGGAGTCTGTCTACTTTGATACTATCAATAACTCTGAGAATCATTTTGTGACCAAAGTAGTATTCAGGCCCCATACTGGCACTCTGAACAGTGTAAAATCCTACAAAAAAGCCAGTTAAATCAGTCAAACTTCCTTTAAAAGAAACACCCTCTCTGCCTCTTTTGCATAACAGCATCTTCCAAATACCAATCAGACTCAAGTGGGTGGTAAACAGATGGAGGTATTTGATGATTTGGTATAAGATTTTGTAAATTAGAATGTACAATGTTTTCCTTGGAAACTTTCAGATATGTATGACAAACTGATTCACATGGTGAATCATGGCTTTCAAAAGGTGAAAGAGGTTTAGTAGAACAGTAAAGTATGCAAGCATGGTGTGGAATTGCAATTTTTAGGTCCTGCATAACAAACTGTTTTTTATAAATAGTCTGACAGTGAAGGAAACAAAGCTTAAATAAACAAAATGCTTGCAATAGCACAAGGAAGCTGTGTAGAATGCCTAATGGGCAGAAAATCTATAGATAACTAATAATGAGAGCCTTGATGACATACGTTTTTTCCATGTTATTTAAAATGTTATTTAACATGTTATTTCCATGTTATTTCCGTCTTTTTGAAGACCTGGGATTAGTCTGCATGCACAGGTTTTGCACTAATTCCCTGCACATAATAACCCAAAGTAAATCCAATATTGTCCTCTCTGTTGAGAATCTTTATGAATGCAGGTATCTAACACACTAAAACCCACACCCATGGCCTCCTCCTCCCAATAGATAGAAAGAGTAAGATATTAAAACCTAAGGGTGCTGATCTTTTTTAGTGACTGCAGGAGCTAAACCCAGGTTTTGGACTGCCCCATGCCTGTAGAACATGCCCGGGCTTTGCGACACTTCCTTAGCTGCATAAGCCTTTTGTGTTCATGCTTCTCAAGCACTTTTCCTTGTGTCCCACCTGTCCACGGCTTTCCCACACACATGGCTGGTGTCCATGGTCATACACACCTATCTGAACCACCTTAGTCCCTCAGTCACATAAGGCTCAGCCATACATTTCTCTGCAATGTTACACTGACTAATAATATCTCCCTGTGTGAAAAAGAACAATTCCACCCTGTATAGACTTTCTCACTCGTCCAAAAGACATAAGCTAAGAACAACGATGCCAGTGTAGACCTTTTTCTTTTACTGTAGTACCTGGAGCTGAAGAAAACTAAGAACGAAACATCTTAGAGCAAGCCACAGGCTGTCAGGTACTCTGGAAAAAAGTCTTTCTTGCTGTTTTCACTGTGCTGATATTGCCAGTATGCCAGAGCAGGAAATGTGCCAGTTAATTGTCCTTAATTTGCAAACATGGCAAAAAAAATCATCCATTTAAGAAAAGAGACAAGGCATTGCACAAGGGCTGAAACTTCATAAAACCTACATCTTCATTTTTCTAAGTTAATTTGCCTAGCTTGCCTTCATCTTTCTGTTTAATTTACATCATTTACTTTAACAAAACAAATTATCTAGGTGTAACAGAACAAGATGTTATGAAAGGGCATATTCAAAACCCTGTGGTAACCATCAAAACACTTTTAAAGAAATTATGTAAAGGGATGCAACATGAAGCAGTCATAACTCCTCCCATATAAAAATCTCTTTTTCTTGAAAGTCTTAGAGGTTAAGGGTTTTTTTAACATGAATTGATTTAATTGGTTTACTTTCAACTTGCTTCTGAATCCCTTCTGTACCTGTGCTGTAATGACAGAATATTACATACTAAGAATATGAGCATAAGTTTAATTTTTCTACATCATGCTGAATAATTTTTAAGCAAATACAGCTGTCAGGGACAAACATTGTGAAATCTAGTACACTGCCCAGGTATTTTCTTCTTGTCTTTTAGAATTTCCCAGTAAGTAAGAGTGAAGGAGACTGAGATTCTGTTTTGTATTTCACAAAGTTGTGAAAGGTACCTTTGAGACAGATTCCTTACTTGCATAAATATTGTCCACCTTGCTCACTTCTCCTTCACCCACCTCATTGGAATATAAAATATACTTCTTTCAAATCAACAAAAGACATTTGGCAGTCCTCAGCTGCAATGTCATTGTCAAAGTTAATCCGTTTTTATAAACTACCCTTCTAAGAATAACTATCTCATCGCTTGAAGGGATTGAGGTTAAAAGCGGTTAAAAAAAAGGCAAATCATTTCCAGTGCAAGCAAAGATGAAGGGCTCACCAGTGCTTCTGGAATTATAAGTCTCCTAAAGTTGTAAAAGGTGTCCTCACAAGAAGAGCAAAAAGTCCACATTTCTGATTGTGCGGTTTTTGTGAGTAACAACTTGGCACATCAATCCTTATCATCCTGACTTTGTACATGTGCCCTTGGTTTAACATGACTGCCAGTCAAATAAAGGGCAGAACCACCCTCTATTGGAGGCTTTCTGAAATAATGCTTAAAGGAGAAAATTCTTTGCTTGGTAGGCCCATTTTTTTATTCAGCATGATCTGTTCTAATACTGCCGGTCAAATACTCGAACAGCCAAGTGCAGTATCAGTACTTCTAATGAGTTTTAATATGCCTGGTCTGAAACTGCTGACTGGTGTTGCCCTTATCAATCAAATCTGCCGAGTGAATACACTTCTAAGAATGTTAGCTAAAAATTAGGTATTTAAGCACTAATCATTCATTTGTTTGCTTTTTTTTAGCAGACTAATTTTTTGAGAAATTGATTTTTAAATTATAATCCAGAACAATCATGCTTCTCCAAATACAGAACGATATAATTTTCTACAATAGAATAATGCATATATATATGTTAGTATCAATAGCCAGTATTTTGGCATCTTGAGTCACTCCCAGCTACTGCTAAACACCAGTAGAAATACTGCTTGCATCTGCTTTAGATGACCTTAAGAAAATGAAATATGTCACTTACTTTTCGTTGCTTTGCTGAATCCAGTTTTACCAACCAATAGGATGACACTTTTGTTTTATGATACTTCCAATTATCCATAATCTGTAGTCATTGTAAAACACAAGACAAAAAAATACACATAAAAACAACGGAAAGCTGGTCTTTCATTCACAAGCACTGCTAATGCTTAAAAATGTGAGCCTCCTAAAGACCCCCACGAGAAGTTTTCTCTGAAAGAAATAGCAAAACATTTGCAAATTTATGTGGGGCAACATTTGCAAAGACCTGTGTGATGCTCCAGTTCAATCTTACCCTCTTTTCTACCTGATTCTGACAATCATACACTACAAAGCAAATTGAAAGTTGTCTTGACTGACTCAGATTTCTTGAGAGTAGTAGGTTCAATAATGCATAACTGCTGATCTATTTAAATAGTGAGGGGGTTTGCTGCATAAGCGACATTAGACATACCTAGAAATTATCCTTTCTATAAATAATCATATATGAACTGCAACACTCTCCTTTCACAAAATCTAAGTGCTACCAAATTAGCTCAAGCTGCGAACTTACATTTTTATTCTCATTTTGTTATTTTAATCTTTCTATTCTACCCCAGACCTTCAGCAAGTTCTGTCTCACTGGCAAGCAATATCCCAGTACTCATTTTCCTTCATATGAATTATTTCCCATCAGGAACTGGTTACGGGCAGACGAATTTTAAGAGTTCTGCCATAGGAAGGTGCGTGTCTCACCAGGCTGGCGCCGTGTGAGGAAGCACCGCCAGATGGAGCACTCGCACCCCCTCGCACAGAACTGCGCACACTCACGGGCGTTACAGACAACATTAAATGAAGCATTTTAGTTCTGCTTCTGAGATGTCCAGTCTGATGGTTATGAATGCTATCTTCCAGCATCACCCAAATCAACCGTCATTACAGAAGAATTCCTTTCCACTCCAATGTAGCTGCAGAGATTACTAGAGAGATAATCAGCATTCTGAAAGCTCACAGAGCTCAGGACATTTCTGGCCAGATAATAAATCAGATGAATTTTAACACACCATGGACTGTGCTCCCTACATCAGAACACAGGTATTAATTTGAAGCCTTTCATTTTTCTTCTAAACTGAGAAGCAAACTTCTATCTTCATTTTTTTCTTTTCCATCCTGCTAGCTTCTTTGCATTAAATACTTAGAAGGTATTCAGATAGCATGTAATTTCTGCTTATATACATTAATATTAAGTGTTGGGGTTTAATTGACCTTTAGTTGGGCATTGTTGCACATGTCTTTGATACCAAACTACAAGGCTCAGGGCAATGCTGGATGTGAGAAAGGCTAACTTAGTAGACTACAAAGCCACAAAGCGTGTGACTGGTGCTCCTTACAACCCTCAAAGCTCCGTTCTGCTTGCAGCATACCATTCTGAGCTCTCTAGTATGCCTGCTTGAGAGCAAGTTAAACAGGTCAGGATCTGTTTTAACAATATCAGATGAAATATGAATTGTAACATTCTTCTTGGCTTACTTAAAAGTTTGAACTTCCTCTACAATGAAAAACTGAATTTTCCAACCCTCCTGATTATTTCTCATATATTTTATAAGGACATAGGAATGTTTTCAGTGCTGCTCTTTTAAGGTCAGAAAGTATGCAAAGCTCCAAGCTTTCAAAATCTTTTGAGTTATTCTGAGTTCTGGAAGTTTTAGGGCCACAGGAGCTAATGAATCATAGATTGAGCTTTTTACTTTCCTTATTTCAGTAGCCTAAACAGTGTCTAGACTGCTCTTCTTTCTTATTTATAGATACTTACATCTTCTATAATTAATTCAGATTCTTCGTTTGTTTTTCCTGGAAACTTGATTCTCAAGTCATTGATAAGGAGAAGAGTCTCTTTTGTCAAAGCAACTTCTTGCTCTTTTGTTTTCTGTTGCAGCAAAGACTCACTCTAAAAGCCAACACAAAGCAGAGGAAAACATTTCAAGTGTGCCATTAAATCAGTTTACAAAGATGTTTGCTTGACAAAAAAAAATTCTGAAGTGTGACATAACTCTAAAGAGTGACATAAAATATATTATTAAAGTGCATAGACATATTATCTAATACAGAACTAATATATATCACTTACATTAATGCATCACCATTACTTAGAGTTGCCAAGAAATCCAAGAAAAATAGTTTAAATGTAAGTTTTTTTGAAATAGAATAAACACACATATATCCATATTTATGGTGCCCACAATTTAAAGTATAAATTTGAAATTGAGATAACATACTTTGAATTTAAACTTAACATAATGAAAAATATTATTAATCATTAAAAAAGCATCCTTTCAGTTCCTCGCTTCAACAATTTAACATAAACTGGCATTTATCACAGGGCCAAGATTTCAGGAAGCATTAAAAAGGACACTTTCCTCCTACTTTAGCCAGTAAAGTGTCTTCAGTTGTCCAGAGTTTTGTTTAAAATATCAGTGCTTTTTACACCAACACTGATCTGAATCCCTACAGGGCTTGCAGAAGACCATCCCTGGAGGGTGTGGGGGGTCTTCTTTAAAACATGACACACTAGTTAGAAGTGTTTCTGATCCTCTTTCTTTACTTTCACATCCTTTTGCATTTTCACATTTGCAAGACCAAGTCAGCTTAATTTTAATGTTTTTCAAGGGTGAAATTCAAAATTTTTAGGCACTTCCAATCTTTGTATCTTGTAACAACTACAATACTAAAGGATGTTTTTATTTAATTGAGCGATAAACATTTTTAAGCGCAAAAAAATACTTCACTATTTGATACATGTTAACGTGGCTGAAATAATAAGATAGCAAATATTTTCAAATCCACTTTTGTTTATAATTCCTATAACAATATATCTTTAATTCCCAATTGTGATAGATTTTAAATGTTGTTTCCCTACTTTTAGAACATTTGGATCTCAGCAGACTCCAAAAATGGCAGTGTACTGCTCTTTTCTTGCCCAAAGGATAGATAAACTAACACTTTATCATGCACAAATTATTTCTTCTTCGTAAGTCACAGTTTATCAATTTTAATGTTATTCTAGCAGTAATATATATTATATTATTCTTAGTTGCAAAAATAATTATGAACAGAGTTCCATTCAGAATACAGTGCTAAATTATGAGTAGTTCTTATCCATTCTGTAACTAATTTTCTTCACATCATTTTTAGGAAGCATGACCTAAGCTCCATCACCCAACGTAATTGTTCTGCACATCAAGATCATTTCTGTGGTGGAGCTTTCTCAATGAAAAAGACAGTATGCTTTCTTACTAAAGTTAAATTAAGCCAGTAGCCCATTTTTAACGTCAGATGTTAAGAGACTGCTTTTAATCTTTCAGTAATTTGTATTTGATATAAAGTTAATGTGAATAGAAAAATCTATATTAGCACTGTCTCATTAAACTCTCAGAGTACATTGTGATGATAAAAGGGTACTTTTTAAACTTGAGATAGCTAATGTGATAAAAAATACCTTTAACATGTTGTTGTGAAGACACAATCTTAATGTCTTTCCAATTCTATTAGCTGACTTTAAAGATGGAAAACCATGTTAAGGAGTATTTCACAAGATGTCAGCACACAATTTTAAAAGGATCCTTTTTCATCATATAGACAAAGCCTCACAGGCAAAACAGACAATGAGCATTCTACCAGATAAAAATGATGATTAGAGATAGTAAATACTGTGAAGCAAGTTAATTAGCATTAGAAAAGGATTTCTCACAATCAAAGCTCACCACAATACAGAGAGGCTGCAAAAACAGGTTAAAAGTGCCAATTTGTTTTGCCCCATCTCCGCACAAATTATTTGGGTGACGAAATATATAGGTCAGGCATCAAAGCATGAATAGAAATGCTCTGGCACCAGCACGCAGTGCAATCCTGAGTGAGGCTGGGGATTGATCCCTGCAAACATTGCCCAAGGGTAAGTGAATATGGGGTCCATCATACAAAAGAAGCAATGCCTGGGCTGTGAAGGAGATACCAAAGAGGAAGACAATCTGCTAACAAAATGAAAAAATACACGTGGTTCAGAAGTACATTGTGAAAGTACACAAATCACACAAATTCTAAACAATTAAAAGGGTTTAATCTGATGTATTAATTATTTGGGCTAGCTGCTTATCTGTCTGAAGGAGAGGGTTCAAATGAAAGACACTTTATCTTCCTTTTAAAATAAAAGAAAATGGCTTCTGAGTCAGTTACTGCAGTGTCAAATCATGAAGACCACAAGCACTGTATAAATTTTCAACTGTTCACTTTGGAAGTAGAGATCTACTGCAGTGGTATAGCACATGGAAAATAGGTACAGGAGTTTGAAAATTAATTTCATCTTCTTCCACAATGGACAGCCATACAAAGACTTACTAATGTTTTACTCTGGCACAATGTATTTACCCTTGGACTACACACTGGGTTTGAAATCTGGATGTATTACTGTTACTGTAAAGATTTTGAAGGTAGGTACAGCCTTATTTCAGAACCAGCAGCCCCCAAACAAATGACAGAGAATTTTTAAGAGAGGTAATGACCCTTTTTATCTTCAAAAGCCTATTTAGGAGTGAAGGTTTCCCCTTCACAAAAACTCTTAAGATTTCCATTTCCACAAAATCTAACATCTGTATTGCTGCACCAGGAACACTGAAACTTAACAGCTGGCACTCACCCCATGTCACATACAGGTCTAGAGATATTATACACTCAAGTATCTCTCAAAATAATCTTGACTACAGTACTTCAAGTTTTCTGATGTTGCAAAAATTACTAATTTATTGAGTTTTAGAGAAAAATGGAACACATTTTGAATGCAACTGCTGCGTTAACTCACCCCTGAAGAGTTCATAGTTCCTAAGGTGGGTCCCTGAGAGACTCTGGCTGAAGATGGGCTACGACTTAAAGAGTGAGACCTGTTCACTGAGGATGTTCGCTGCATTTGGAGAGATGCTTTGGCTGAAACGGGGCGCTGCTCAGCTCCCGGGGACTGCATAGTGAGTATTGATATGGAACGAGGGCAGCTCACAGAACGCCTTATTGGACCTGCGGATGATGTGGGGGACGAATATGATGGAGACTTTACATTTTTATTTGAAGATTTGCAGTTCATTCTACCTGCAGACAAATTAAATGAATGATGTTAATATTCTCGTAATGCCCATTTCTCAGTCTTGGTAACTTACAACACATATGATCAGTGTGTGTGCATGTGCTGTACTACAATGTATGCTGACTAACAACTATATATGTAGAAGTCAGTCGTGCCAGATCCCCTAATAATATAGAATTTACATACTTATAGGAGCATTTATTTCTTCCTCATATTCACCTTTAATCACACAGATTCCGATACAGTATAACACGCATGAGATTTATGAGAGAGGGCATGTGTTCTTTACGTCAAAAAGTATGTGACTTCTGCGTGTGGTTTCCTGACTATAATTCAGTTTTCAGCTAAATAAATGCTGCTATGAAAGATAAAATTTTAGAAGCAGCGCTACACATGTGCAATTACATTATCAAATTCTTTGAGACAATACACCACTAAAACAAAAAATAACATGCTATATCTATTAATTTAGAAAACGTTTTAAAGAAACTGAAACAAGCAACTCAGTGCTTAATCCTGAGATTCAAAGGTTGATACATTCTGAAAGACTGAAGAATTTCATATAATTCATCATCAGTGCCAGACTTCCTTGGAAAAGTGATCTTTTAACTTACCTGATCGTTCCAAAGATTTGTATTTATTTTCTTCAAGATCATATGAAACTTTTTTCTCTTTTTTTTCATTGTGATCGTCCTTTTCAGTTTCTTCTCCCGATTCTGACACACTGCTCCCACTATCACAGCTACTGTCACTGCTATGGTTCTTAGGTTTCTTTAAGGAAGGTGCACTTTCTGGCATTGAACACAAGGGCTAAAGAAAAAAAAGCAAAACACCCAAGAAATTGAATTGAATCCCAAAGAAACAGCCGACTATCACACTAGAGCCTTGATTCAAGCAGGTTCAGGCAGGATTTGCATAGCTATAAACCCTCCCAAATTAGATTGGAAGTTTGTCCTAAATTTTAGAATAATTGCTTAAATATTGCCTAAATAAATAATTGCTTAAATTCCCTCCACATTAATTCTAATCTTTCTCACATGAAGAGCAGCATAATATAGTAAGAGTAGGGGGGGAATTATTTTAGGTGTGAATTGCACTACCAAAATATTGAATTATGGTTTGAAATCATAAATCAATTGATACAGAATACCATTTACAATCAGTTCAGGTTCCTCACTGATATTTACAATAACTGAAGCTACAGCTTAACAATGATCAACATGAAGTAGAAAAATACATCAGGGAACTTTGGCTGTTTTACTTCTAAAAAGAAAGTGATTAACCCACATCCTGCAGAGAGTGGAAACCAAAGAACACAGCAAGCTGTGCTGGGGGTTCTTGATGCCTCATATGCACATGGGCTTCAGTGTCATTAGCTAATCAATCCTGTGCTATTATCAAGGATACTGCAAGACAAAAACCAAAAAGGTGGAGACAGAGAAACTGATCCAAGAACAGAAACTACAAATGAAAATTTTTCATCTTCCATCTACCATCAGTCAGACACAAAAGATGCAGTATCTTCCATTACATCTGTTCTCCTAAGTAGGCTTACGTGGTCACCTTTTTTTCCTACACACTTTCTTTCCAGTAACTCTCAGCTATAAGAAGCTATGCTGATGGCCTCATCTATCTAATGGATTGCAATTAAAGCTCAGATTTTGTTAAAAAATTAATATTATAATTTCTGAACATACTTCGAGTCAAAGTGAAACAGAAGAACTCTCAGGAAGAATTTTAATTTTCCTAATGTCTTAGCGTAACATAATGCACGAAGATTTATTTTACCTGAGGGTAACAGGAAAAAGCCCCAAAACCTCTTGTTGCCGCAAGATACACTTTGTCATTAAATAGATGCTACCTAAACTTCTACTCCAGACAAGGAAGAGAAGGGATTTCTGCCACTAAGTATGTTTATGCAATTCCAAGCTGTTAGACCAGATAAGGAGAAGTTAGAGAAGAATATTGCATTGAGGAGAGAGAGCCCTCACAATTGCTGTTACACAAAGGATATGTTGATATATATCAGTCTGCCAAAGGGATGAAAGTAAGGTGGCTCAACACATATCGCTTTCTTAAAAATAGCTGTCCTAATAATGAAATGCTGTGTATGATGGAGACATATTGATCAGACATTCCTGAAGAGTTACACAAGGTATAACAAACATTTTCAATCACAACTCACAGGGGCTTTAAGGTAGATCTTACTCCACTTATCATACACACGTTCCTCACACATCCTACAGTAAACAATATCAATTAACAAAGAAGAATAAAAAGAAAGATCAAAGAAATTACAAAAAGCAATAATGACAAATAATAGCTAGATCTGGGTATAAACTGATGTCTTAAAGTAAGAGCTATCTGATTGCTTAGCAAGTCTAATCACCTTGATTTTCCCCTTATGCTAATGCAACTTTTCTGTGATTAAACTCATCTGATCTTATACCAAAAGAATTAAAATTAATTTCTCATTTTCTCTATAATATCTGATATTTTAGTTCCTTAGTCCGTTGTCCTGCGCACACAGGTAACCCTGACGATGCGTAGGTGTCAGGAGCCCTCTAGAGGCTACAAATAAACTGGACATTTCCAGAATGCATTTCTCCATCTACACAAAACTCAAAGTGATATTTTAAGTGCAGGAAAAAATGCCTTCATGCTGTGCAATTCTCACTTTCTTTTTTCCTACAATGAGTTCCTAATCATGTTCAAATAAAAATAAGGCTGAAATTACTGGCAAATATGGAATAGTT
>WEIT01040407.1:2532-24466 GCA_013389985.1 Dryoscopus gambensis | reverse complement strand
GATAAAATCAGGGAACAAGTTTAATGCTGAAACAAGAGAGCACTGCTCATGCCAAGCTATGATGAGCTCTGTGCTGCTGTATGTCTTGTCAGATCCATGAAAAGAACACACATGTAATTCTTCATGGGATGTGTGTCAGACCCTCAGGGTGAGGCTGCTCACACAGCTGACTCCATGCTCATGTGAATGTGCCTCTTCCATGCTGATCAGATAGGAAAACTCACGAACTTTAGTCAGAGAAGGACAGTTAGCAAGCAGGGCAATAAATATCAGAGAAGAAACTGTTCTATGGAAGAGAAACAAAAAAGGAAGGATGTTCTGGTAGGCATTTGGGAGAAAAATAAAAGACATTAAAACACATGGAAATTATTTGTGGAGCTATATATTATCTAGTCATAACTTCAGTCACCAACCGTTTCCCTGGTCTACCCACTGTAACCTCTTCCACCCTCTTCATTTTCTCTTACTCTGGTTTCTCTCTTCAGTTCACACAAATAGGCTTTTATTGATAAAAGGGGGTTTTTTTAAATTAAATTATTAGCCATATTTTTAAATTCACTCACCTGTCAACTAGTTATATCACCATCTCCTTTTTTTGCCTAGCACTTACATGTTTTAAATGTTCATCCCTCTCCAGATTTTTCAGCCTTAATTTTCAGGTTCTGTCCTCAGCGTTTCCTGACCTTCTCATAACTTCCTTATCATTTTATTAAATAGAAGTGTCCTGTCCAATAAGCTTTATATCAGCTTTTCCAAAATTTATTTATATTTCTCCTATTTAAAATGTAACCAGAGATTGTGTAAAGGAGAGCAGAAATTTTGCCTGAAAGGAAAATCTAGGAAAATAACTGAAAAATATACATCATATTAATTAAGATTGAGGAGGTGATAAATATGAATTTTCTTTTTAAAATTTCTTTTAATATTAGTTTTGTAATTCTGCAATTTTAAAATACATTATTACAGTAAAAAATATTAATATTTGAAACTGTCTTATTTCCAAAAAAATAGCATGAATTGAATTTTCAAAAGGTGGTGTATTTTCTTTAGAATTTCTCTTCATTAATGGTACAAAAGTTGAAAAGGGCTGCTTTGGTTTACAAGGAACAAAAACTTTGAAATCATAGTGCAAACTACAAAAGCCCTTCCTCGGTACAGCTTTAAAAAAAATGCAATTTATGTTACATGTAAAAATACTTTCAAAAGTCCAGGAGAAAAGAATTGTACAGAAATGTTGTAGACAATTATATTTCACAACTCTTTGGGATGGATGTCTAACATATTACAAGATTAAGCTGATTTTCTTACAGGTACAAGCAGGTTAAATATGCAATTCAACAGTTTTGGGAAGAATTCCTGCCAATTTCCAGGTGCAAATATAGAAAAATCTGATGGTTTTAAATTTTTCTAACTTGAAGCAATCATATTCTAAATCTTTAAAATCTAATATCTTCTCAGTATGCCAAGTCTATGCACTCTTGAAAATTCGTTAGCAGTGTATACTAACATCAAAGGATAATACAAAATTATATGTAACATCTGCCTTGAAAACATGTTAGTATTGCATTTTAAATACAAAAATATAACTTGATTCTACTGTGGGTGTTACTAAAATCTTCTACATAAGGACGAAATTGTACCTTATTTAAAGTTGTATTCCCCACCCATTTCTGTAACTACTGAAAATAGGCTTCTGTGAATTCTTTAACAAACCAATTCTTTCCTAAGCAAAGCTAGAATTACAGAATAGGGTCATATTTCAGTAAAATAAAAGTGTTTTGACATTACTCATGGGCCACATTTTTAAGGCAAACAGAGAGGGTATTATCACTTCCATGACACATTTGTGTAGCCACTTCTAAAAGTTTCCAGCTTTGAAATCTGACGAATTTCCAGCCATGAAGTGCAAATACATTGTACTTCTGCTCCTTCTGTCATCTATAAGTGTGCACTAGTGAGAATAAAATCTTCTCATAGAAACTACTGAACACTTTAAATTGAACTTTCTAAAATAATTGCATTGTTTTCCATGTGATAGGTGCAAGAAATAAAGCATCAGAATTTACCAAATACAGACTAACTCCTGCTATGACTTACAGAAATGTTTTAAGGTGTATTTTTTCCTACTAAAATTCTCTGTATCAGGTGTGCCATGGAGTTCACTTTGCCCAGATATGCTTCTGATTCGATGGCAGTATTGTGAGCTGGTAAATTTAGCCCAGGCAAAAAATGTAGATTTCTACTTCAAAAAACCTACACAAAACACAAAACAAAAACCCCCCCACCAAAATCACCAAAAGCAACTTGTGCGTTTAAAATAAGTGGTTGCACATTCTTTGAGGTTAATATACTGACAGCAGAGAAAGAAAAAAAAACAAACAAACAAAAAAAACCCACCTAAATCTACAGCAACAATAAATTAAACAGATGAGAAAGTCACATATTAATCTCATTACTGGAAAATAATCATGAAACAGCACAGCATCAGATGTAAGGCTGAGGCTTTCCTTTACCCCTGTAAAAAGTGATCCCAGATAAAAGGTGGGACAGTGCAGGCACTTTTGAACAAACTGCATCCAGATGTGCACATGGGCCTGATCCAAGCTGCCCTAGACTGACAGGAGGACCCTCGCTGATTCCAGTGCTGTTCAGAGCTGGCTTTCAGAAGATTGACTTCTCAGCCAAGTGCCACATCACCACGTCACTCCTGCACAGCTGCTCTTAGAAACTGAACTTAGTCTCTGGTGTGGTGCTTCTGGTCAGTGGTGTTGCAGCACTCCTGGGGAGGGACAGAAAAGGAGATGGAATACAAAGAACAAAACAGTCATTTAGATGAAACTTCCTTAGAGAGAGAGAAAGAGAGAGAGTGAGAGAGCGCAACTGTAAGAGATCAGACAGTTTTCTTGCCAGGTTCTGTGAGCAAATGACATCAGGCATTTATGGAGGCTAAAGCAGTAACAGCCAAATTTGTCTCAACCTTGAAAGAACCCACTAAGGGCTCTGAAGTGCAGTGAAAGGAAGGGCAATCTGTCTAGTTTGCCTGCTTGACGTATGTGCACGTCCTGAACATCGGCTGTGCATAAGCCTCTAAAACCTCAGCAGTTCAGCAGTGCTGCAGAATCAACCTATGCATCTCTTGCATTGCCTTGGAAGGGACCATGGGCTGACTTTCCGAATATCCCTAAAAAAGCTACACACCTTCACTGATCTGGAGAGAAAATATCTGTGCCAACAAATGGAACACATGGATGTCTACTCAGGCTTTCATCTTCTGTTGAAATCTAAATATGAAGCTAACCACAAAGTTGTGGCCAACTCTGTTTTGGTGTTAAATAGCCAAACTTCATTGAAATTTATAGATTTGAACCCCAAAATACAGCATATAGTTTTTCACAGTGATTCTATGCTTTTATATTCTTGCACTCACCTTGATATTTCTACACTAATGTCTCATTTTCTGATTTTTGAGTATAGATAATTATGCAGGCATTTTACTTAAGTCAAGATGTCTTTATTTTCAGTGGCAGAAGATCAATATGAACTGCCCAGTAGAGGGTGCTACTTGATTTTAGGAATAAAACCTATCAATAAACTTTGAGAATAATCATATTTCCATGAAATTATGCAAACCATGGGGGGCATCAACTCCTTCTGACAGCAGCACTAAAGAAACTGAAAGGTGGCATATTTTTTTCCTGACATGCTTGTTTCAGCTGGTAGTACAAAGTGCTGAAAAGTGATCTAAACGAAGCTTTGGTTTTATGCTGTGACATCAGTCTAAATGACACTAGATACTACTGCTCAGAAATAAGCATTGTGTACACAGCCCATGCTCCTGGTTTGCTTTGGTGGATTTCTCATTTTATATTCTCTCCATACTAAAGTTGGTAGCAGGTTTTCACTCCAGGACAGATTTTTTAGCTCTTTGCCTTTTACCAGACCAAACCAATCTGCTTGAAATTTCTTAAGTTTGTTATCCTGGCAAAGTAGAAATTTAATGGAAAGTTTGAGGTAAATTCAACAAGATGTTTGGGAGACAGGAGGGCTCAAAAAAGGAAGCTGTTTCACCTCTTGAAAATTTTCCAAACTTTTTTTTGGCTCATAGTAACTGCAAAATGTCTTGGCTGAGAAACTAGAAATTTTGTTTTAATCTTTTGTAGATGGTGATTCCTCTTTCCTTTGGCTTCTTTTGGGGTGCTTCAGGGAGCAATTATTTAATCACTAAAAGACATTTATGCAAATATTTAGGGTTCCCAAATCCACATGTCAGCTTGTATAGGGCTTATGAGATTTAGAGTAGGGAAATGCAGCTTTCCCAGGCTGCACAGACTGTTTCACAGGTAATTCTTGTGATCAGGGCAGGGCAAACTTCCTTTCAGAATAGACTCAAGTAGGTTTTAGTTCCCCTGTGAGAAGATCTGAAGGGTTCCACCCAGAGCACCATCAGGTCTTCCAAGACCTGCTGGAGGCAAAGGCCATTCCCATAAAGGCGTTGTGCTTCCTTTTTGCTTCCACATCTGCTTAGAGCTCTCCTTCTTGCCTCTTTTATCTGCACGTACATCTCCTGGCAGGGTTTGAGGGAGAAGATATTCTCCACCACAATTCTAAACTGGTTCTGTAAGCTCTGCCACTCCCAGTGTATGGCCAGAGGGCAGGTCTGTATGTAAAGATTTACCCCAATGACATCCAGGAAAAAATCAACTTTTGTGCTCTCACTGAGTGGTAAAATGTCTTGTACTAGCCCCGAAGATCATGTCTTTAGGTGTAGTTAACAGTTTTTCAGTAGTTAGCAAAACTTTCTGTAATGAGGATTGAAGGAGATTTGAATATTCACAGTCTGTGATTTGTTACTCCTACTGGCCCAAAGTCTAAGAACTGAAGCAATTTACTGGAATCATTTTTCATAGAACACTATTAAGTAAAAGATGAGGTTCCCTAGTGATTTATGAACAGAACATGGTCAGAATTAACACCAACGTGGTGAAGATACTGTTCCATTTTTTGAGATTTTTGTGATGCTTCCAGCTTCTTGGATTTACCATGAATTATATCATTTTCAATCCAAAAAATACAGAAATAAGGATGTAGGATCAAAAAACGTAAGTCAGAAAGAATCTGTGGAAGTTTGGGAAACTTGAAACCAGGCTGTCAGAAAGGAATGAGGGAGGTATGCACAAAGTATAAAATAATTAATATTACACCTGCAGGCAGAATTATCCTCCAAAGTACAGAATATTTTCTGAAAGTAATTTAGTGTTATTGAAATGTTGACTAGAAGGAACAGTGTGTAAAGCTAGTCCTGACAGAGCCACTGCATTATCCGTGATGTCCTCCTGCCACCAAACTCTTTTTCCCCATTCCATCTTTTCTCTTGTCTCCCTATCCCAAACTATCCCAAACTTCATTGTAGAATCTATTTTATGAAGGGAAAATAAACTTTCAAGAAAATCTGGTATGTTTGCAGGTACTGGTTCCAAGTTTTATGTGTCAATAGGACACCTAGTAGTACCACAGAAGTAAAAAAAGGGGTACCGTAAAGGTAATATACTGGGTTTGCGTCCATTAAATTAAGGAAGTCCTGGTGAGTTCAAAGAGATATGGACTTGGGTGGGAGCAATGACAGAGAAGCGACAGCTATCTCAAAAGCATGGGAGAAGTGAAAAAAATAATTAGTATCTTAAAACTATAGAGAAAAGGGCTTCCAAAAAGGTTGTTTCTGGGGGGCAAAGGGAAAACAGGAACAAAATTTTTTTCAACTAAAATCCTCATTACATTTAACAAAATGAATATAATTTAAAGGCATGCAGCCTGTTTACAAAGACTTTATAAGCTTCTCTTTGCTAACCTCTTCTGTATGTCTGCACTGGATGATTTTCGACTCATTTATTTCTTCCCTTCCAAGCAAAAGTATCGGGAAAGCACTGACGAACAGAAGACAAGAAATGGAAAACAGAACAGAACAGGTCAGTGCTAGGACACCTCAGGGGCAATCCTGAAAGTTGTCCCTCTTTAAATGCTTTCTAAGAAAGACATTTTTCATCCTGCAAATAATTATGAGGACCAGTCATCCATCACCTAAAGGAAATTTCTTCATTAAAACCCATTTGTCTCTTAATTTCTCTGTTCGCAAATATGCGTTGGCTTTTTTTTCATGAAACAAGTCCATCACCTTTGACATACTTGAAAGAGAAACTCCAGCAAGGAGTGCTTCAGGTTCATTATTTGGCTCAGTTATTTGCCAGATGTTAAGTGAGGCTGTGTTTTGGCTAGTCTGTATGCTCTAATGTAATATTAAACCAAATAAAACATTAAATGGGGTCCAAGTGCAGACCTGCAGTTAAGAGAAGCATTTTATGAAAAAGAAAATTCCTGAAATTTAATCTTCACTCTAGAGGTAATCTAAATTATTTATGGTAACAACATAAATTAAAATCAATATACTGTTAAAAATATGACAAAAATGCACTGGTTTTTAATCCAAATAGTTTCCATCAACACTCACCCTATTTTACCTTCAAAATAACATTGCAATGTCTGAAAGGTCTAGTTGTAAGGGACTCTCACCTGTGCTTCCAATTCTCCTCCTGAAAATTGCAGGCTATCTATCTGAAGGCCTGTTTTCCATGTGTCCCATTTTATAATCATATCAAGAAATTTATTCCACCAAACGTCCTTAAATGGCAACATTGCTGTTTCTGGCTGGCAGTTCACAAGAGTGTCTGGATTATAAACTCATCCGGGAAGGCCAAGTGGCAGGTTAGCTGACAGTACGGTTACAGCATGATGGAAAACTGCATAAAGTGAAAAACAATTGGTAATTGATTATTTTTTTTCTCTACATGCTAAAAGATGATTTTTGAGGGTTGTTAACATTTATAATTGTAACTCCAAAGTCTGCTTGCAAGATTAATTGATCTCTTCTATCTTTATCATTGCTATACTTATGAAAATGAAATTAACATGCTTTTATTACTTTTTGTATTCATCTGGTACATAGAATACACATCACAAAAAAATACCCTGAAAAAAAACTCCAAAAAAACAACAAACCAAACCAAACCTAAAAGGCATGAAATATGTATTAAAACATCAGAAAACACATGAGAAAGCTAAATGAAAGAATCTAGTTGCTGGTGTCACCTGGTGACAGAAATCTGTCTGTTAAATCTTTTCTTTTTGGATTATGTGCTTTTAGTATCGTCCCACAGCTAATGTTAAAGCAGCAAGATAATTTTGTGGGAAAATATCTTTTTCTTTTACTGTTTGGAACCCTGGGTCCCTATAGTTCCAAAAGACTTGTTTCGATTTGGCATTTTTTCGGAAGACCCTTCTTGACTTGAATGAGTTTCATAGGAGGCCTCAGTTCTTAACTAGATAAAACTCTCCCTGCAGAATTTGTCTGCCATCCATCACAGGCCATTTAAGAGGAACCAGGAGGTTATCTGAATCCTGAGGTGCACAAGTAACTGTGAAAATTACTTCTGGCTTGTTTATAGGAAGGATACAAAATTACCCAGTTAACTGTTTGAAAACTCTCTAACTCTCTCAGCTATGCCTCAAATAGGAATTTTTTAGTTTCTTGGAGTTGCTCTGGGATTATATACATTCTCTACTTGCAAGTTATCATTCATGACCAGGCTCCCACTTGTGAGTAGCACAGCCAGGTTCAGCTAATTCTGGTATAAATTTGAAATCACATCACAACATGACAACATTAATTTCTATCTTCCTCTGCATAGGTGTTGACAATAATAAATAGGGAAATGAATAGGATGGTAACTAGGATTTCATCTGCATATGTGCATAAATAGTTACGAAAGAAACACAAAAGACAGATGCCTTAATGGCCTAGAAAATAAGAAAGTGGGTAAAGAAATACTTTTTGGTGTATATGAAAAAATATGTACAACTTATATAGGCTTAATTCCTCATGCCTGTATTTGTCCTCAACCCCATACACTTATGAATGATTGTACTGACTGTCAGAACTTAAAGAGAGGAACAAAACAGTGTAAACTAATATCTATTTGAAACAATATTGAACCTCTTCTTAGTGTAGAGTAACAGGAATGGAATGATGTTGAGACAGGCATTTTGTTTAAAAGGCTCTTTTAGCTGTTTGAAATTCAAGCAAGAGAAAGCTTAGACCTGTCTGGCTTTGTAGCATTTTGCTGGAGCACCTCCACAGCTAATGAGTGAAGCAAAGCCTTGTGAAAGTTGTGGTTGAAATAGATGTTCATAGCAGAAATAAAATACACAAAAGTTATTACTTACATTTCAAAGCAGCCATAAAAAACAAGCTTAGTAATTATTACAAACATGAATATCCTAATATACCTCTAACTGTAATCATGTTCAGGTCACTTGATACAAACTTTTCTAATTTGGCAACAAACTGTTTGCTGGGAAGTCAAGCAATAGTGGCTAGAAATTACTCTCCGTTTAAGCAAGCATTGTTCACAGTTTAATCCTCCATTTGCTGTGGTTATCTCTTACTTGTCTTCCCCAGGGAAATGCAGATTGCTCTGTCATTATTAGCTGCCCTCCCGCTGCCTCCTCTCTCCTTCCCTCCAGCTGCTTCCACTTCAGTGGTACCAGCCTCAAGGAAACGGGCTATCCTTAACTTCCTTGAAGCAGCAATGTGAGAAGCCTTTCAAAGCATATGGTCTAAAAGGAAATTATTATCTTAATATAAAAATTATTCTGCGAAGAAGGATTTGATTTCCATTTGTGCCTTTCCTTGACTAAAATGTAGAGATGTATACAGAAGACATTAAGGGAATTTCCATATATCCCCAAGGCCACAGAGATAGAAGAGTTTGCTGTCTAGACTCCTCATTACTTTTACTCTCCTGCTTGTCAATGAAGCGCATGCCAGCAATGGGCTGGGGGCAAATCACACGCCTGAATTTTGCCCGGGTACTCTCCCTGCCTCTCAAGAGAGCCTCACTCCTGCCAGGTCTCCCTCCCTGCCTGAATCTGTACTCCTAGGATCACACCTTTCAACTCAGACAAAAAAATGCCTCTGCTTCTGAATACCCTACACAATGGGAACCTCCTATTATAGACTAGCGTGCTCTTTGTGGGGGTGGTAACTATGCTGTCCAACATTGTAGGGCTTGACGAAAATTCAGGTGTCACAGTCCCTGGATGTACTCTAATCATTAGGCCACTGTTCAAGAGGTAGGTCAACCAGTTTCTTCAGGGAAGGTGCCTACAGGTAGTGAACTCAAATCCATCCAGAAGAGCCATATGAAAATTAAGAATGAATTTTTAATAATTCTCAGATGGAGCTAAGTGGAAAATAGTCATTTAACCATTTCAGGTGGGCAGCCTGTCTACTGAACACATTCACTTTCAGTGAGCTACTTGTGTTGGGGAGCTTTCATCAGAAAGTAACCTGCATGTGCCATCTCAGATATTTTGATGCATAAGAACATGAGGCTGGTCTGACTGGGTCACACCTGAGCTCAGAGTCCTATTATCAAAAAGTCACGAAGGGGATGCCTAGGGAAGTTTGTAAGTGATGCCACTGAAGAATATTCTTCCATCATTCAATTATTTGTGCCCCATTGACTTTTTGCACAGGTTGTCTTACATGCAATAACTCTCAATGGATTTTTCTTTTATGAATCTGTCTAGTTGCCTTTTGAAATCATGTAGACTTTCAGCATCTGAAACAATCTGGGATAAGTAATTCCAGATCTTAGCTACATATTGACACAGATGGATTAGAGACAGCTTGTTTGACCCTCTCTCCTGGAACTGAATTACACTCTTGGGAACTCAAGTGCTATTTACAGCTCCCTCTTGGTCCCTTAAGCTGGTGACTTGGTTGAACAAAACCTGAAAGTAAATACCTGCCAGTAGCACTGAAAAATTTGCCATCATTATATTTAAGGTATTTTTTCTGTGGTGACACTGCAGTGCTGTGCTAGGACTGAAGTGTTAAAACCGGGCCACGTATTAGGCCTGTTCACCCCTGCCTTTCACAGACTGTTTTATTTGTTCCTTCATATTTAGTGCATTTCCCTCTACTACCACTTGCACTGTTTTCTTTCTTTATTTCATGAGCAGAAATATCATATATTAATGACAAGTACAACAGGAAAAATGAGAAATTTACATATTAAAAAATCCAATCAGACTAAGCTGAGTTAAGGTTTTAGGACATCGAAATACAGTTTCCCTTCTTGTGAGGAAATAAAAATCCAGTTCCGATCTTGGACAAGAAACAGCAAGGAAAGTTATTAAATGTCACATTTCCTTTTGATGGAGGAATAGAAGAAGAATTATTTCTGTAGCGGTTTAGATCTTTAATTCATATTGAACTATGGAAAAACAAAAGATGGAAAGAAAAAGATCTGATTTATGTTGCAAATATTTTGGTTTTGCTTTTTTTATCTGTGTGCAAACCATCTATTTGTTTGACACAGGTCATTTTCTTGCCATTGTACATGCCATTCCCACTGTGGTATTACAGATAGGCAAAAAAGATAAACAGAAGACGCAAATAAACCATCTTCATTGTGATGAATGAAATTTATAATTAACATGGACAGAGAAAAGAGTCTAAGGAAAGGCTTAGAAAAATTACAAGTCCTGATGTTCAACTTGTTTCTAAATTTGTCTGTGAACCACTGATAAAATAGAATGAGAAAAGTCTTTAAAAAGTAAATGATATATTATTACACAAAATAATAGGAGTATGCAGTGCTGTAAGTATGAATTAGGCATCCTGTGGTTGACTTTTGCATCGTATAAACATACTAGTCAGTCCCAAGCTGAAAACAGAGCCAGGAATTCAGCAATCAGTGTCCCTTTTCCAGCTATTAGTGACTCCCAAAATTCCTTGGAATAAAAGACCCATATGGAACTACTCATGTAAATAAAGCAAACTGCTGGAGCGACCTGTATATGATGAGTAATAATATATTAGCCAGAAATGGAGAGTATAAATACATAAAGTACCATTAAAGGTCACTGAATTAAATTAGATTTTTCTGTTGTATTTGTTGGCATTGAATCGCGATGGGAAAGGAAGACTTGCTTAATATAATGCCTAAAAGAATACATACGAGTACATGATTATTAATCATACTATCAGTACACTGCACCTGTTCAGTGGAGGCCTAAAAGAGAATTTCTGTGATTGGATTTGGTAATTTTTGGGATGGAAAATTTGCTTCTAAAACCTTATGGAATTTCAAGGATTCTTCAGTGCTGACAATTCCCCTTGCATAGTGTGGACGCATGCTTAGGGAGATGATGGTCCTGCTTACTAGTCTAGTGTGGTTTTCAGCAGTAGACTTATGGTATTCTTCACTAGAACATTAATCGGTAAGGATGAATATCATCAGTATAATTTGTTTCCAAATTGTTGCCGATCCAGAAACAAATAGCTTCATTCTGATAAAGTGCCACTCTCCTCATTTACTCAGCTGATCCCTTTCTGTATTAAGTTCTATAACTTTAAGTTAAAGTCCTGAACATCTTTCCAAATTTTTTAATACCCTCTAAGGCAAATTAAGCCCACAAAACGAGCAGTTCCCAGTTCTCTTGTTTATTACATTAGATCCTAGCACAGGCAGACAATCTAAGGCATTTACTTTCCTTGTGCTCCTTAGTACCTTGATTAAGATTGCTCTGAAGGCTGACATTTCACTAAAAGCGTGCCTCATGTTCTATTCCCTTTTGCTGTAAATTTAACAACCTTCTGATTAGTGAAAAGGGCTAGTGAGACTGGGACTGTTCACCTTGCGTATTTACTTCTCTGCATAGAAGGTGGAACATATTACCTTCCACAAATCATAGCTTCTGCAAAAGAAACCTCTCTCTTTACCATACTCGTCTTACTGGTACTTCTGCCTTCTCCCTCCCCTTATGACTAGGAAAAGGCAGCAATGGGAGGTGCAGACCAGCCACAAGCAGATAGGATGAAGCTTATTAGTAGGATTCCTAGTAGTGCTACAGCCCAAGGATAACCCAAAGAGTCTGTAACTATCTACAGAGTTCCTTCATCATTTGAGTTAGCTCATGGATTATTCCTGCTCCTGGAGAATCCAGTTGTTAGGATGCCCAGCATGCTAGTTATCTACCCCCCAGGCAAATAATTCTTTGTTTTAGAGGTTTAGAAGAGACCATGACCCTCTCTGAGCGCTAATGCATTATGATACTTGGGATCAGTGTAAAGCGTTTCACACTTACTTTTAGATCACTGATGTGTTATTAAAAAATAATATGAAGCTCCAAAGCTTCCATTTCTTATATGGATTGCTATTTTGTGTATATTTTAAAGACCATTCCAAAAAATTAGTCATATGAATATAATGACTAGTTGACCTCCCAACAAATTTGGGTTGCTGTGAGGCAAAATATAGGGTATAATTTTAGAATAGATATTTTTTTTCATTCGTAAATGCTTAGCAAATCAAGGAAATTGGCAAATGAATTAAATTTGCAAAACATACACAGCTCTGAGTGTAGAGTCATTACACATGGCTACTTCATAGAGGTCTTTGGAAAATAGTATGTTTGGTGTTTAATAACCTGTGTTCTACATGAGTTATTAGGGAAAGTAGTAGGCAAAACCAAAAACTAATCTACTTATCTATATATTTTACATAGACTAAGGTTTTGGTCACAATAATACAACTCATTATTCCATGACAGAAGTAAAAATAACATTTATTCCCTTTCAATATTTTGCTAAATTATCTAAATCTACATTTGTTGAATATGGATAATCAGAATGACATCTATTTGGTGACCCTGAACTTAAAAATAAAATAAATAAATACAGTTTTGCTGCTGTCACAAAATTCCAGAGAAATACTTCTGCTCACCAGCAGGCATATCATGAGATAAGTACTCCTGAAATCCTAAACGTAAAATTTTCCTGTTAGTAAGCATAAATGTCCTTAATGTAAAATCTGATCCTCTAATAAATTAGAATTTATGTAAACTCTGCAAAATGCTTTTTATAAGCAAGAACTAGTCCTGACAAAAAGCTTCTGTGACTAGGTTTACTTGAATGTCTATTGTTTCCTCGATCAGGAGGAAGATCTGTCCAGGAAAGAGCCTCTGGCACCTTCAATGTAAAGTAGAAATTAAGGGAACTGGTAAATTCAAGAAACATTTGCTTTTAAAATTATGTTTTATTTGTGTGTTTCAGCCAGTCCAAGCTTGTTTCAGGATGATTAGCAACAGTATTTTGCAGTGTGTTGGAGCAGACAAGGATTTTGCATTTGCTTTTCAATGCACAGTCAGCCTTGTTACAGCAAAGGGATTAATCTCAGAAAAATACAGATACAAATTCTGGGAAAAGTTATAGTAGTGCTCTCTTAGGACTTTTGCTTCTTGCATTAGAAAGTGAAGGAAAATAGTTCAGGTGTAGAATGCCACTCTTGCAGCCTAATGGGGACATGGTTTAGCGGTGGACTTGTCAGTGTTAGGTGAATGGGTGTACTCAGGGATCTCAGAGGTCTTTTCCAACTTAAACAATTATATGATTCTAATTTTGCAATTCCTTGCTATAGTCTTTCTCCATAGAAGACATCTCATCAGCAGCACTAGTGGGACTGTTTCCTTGGGTAAAGTCTTCTCCAGCGTCTGATGGATGAAGATTCAGATGTGCATTCAATTGCTTTCAAATCTGGCTCTTAAAAAAAAAAAAAAAAGGAACAAAATAAGCTAATTATGCACTGAGAGTATTTTAACATCAAAAATCTACAGGCAGAAATTAATTTCCTCTGCCTCAACTGCAAGTATACATGAACTTGCTCCATTATAGGCTGGTAAGCAATTGTGTGAACGCAAGTAAGAGCCAGGCTGAACCTGAATGTGGATAGTGGATAAGCCTCACTGAGCAGAAAATATGTTGCCTGAGAGCTAAGGCTGCACTACATATGTTTACATAGCTTCTGTACAGATTTATTGTGTATAGTTATCTTCAGCCTGTTGGGACTATCACTTTCCCACTTCTTTCCTGAGGAAAGGCAAACTAGAGAGGATGGAGGACTGCACCATCCAAAGGGGAATGTGGTATAAATAACGCTGGAGCAACCAGTCTGCTCAACAAAGGCACTTAGTGCCTGAGTACTGCAAAGCCAGCTCTCCTCTTTCTGGGTGCCAGGTGGCTCCTGCTTAAGCACTGTGGTGCTTTTAATGCAGGTTCCCCACTCCGGGACTGGCATGAATGTGAGTGGAGTCTGATCATGTCTGCCCTTTTGTAGTGGCATAAACACCTCCAGAGGCAAAGTCACAAAGAGCCACTGTCTGGTCCCAAAGAGACACTAGAGCAGCTTTAGGTTTTCTTTACATTGTCTCAGCCGTGCAGCATACCTAAAGTCTACACAGCATGACATGCAGTTGGGGGTGAGGGGTGGAAAACCAGAGTACCAAATTCTGTTTGATATCCAGCGGGCAGATAGAGGATCTGGATAAACTGGCTTCCATCTAATTGTTTCAAATCTGTTTCTACATCTGCATTCACTTCCTTAATATCTTCTCTCACCAAGTTCCCATCCTAAAGTTCAAGGTGCTTGATCTGGATATTAAAAAGTCTGGGAAATCATTGCAAAAACAATTTGCAAAAGTAATCAGGCAAATGTTTAGAAAATATGGCTCTGCTTATACCCTCCTCTGTTCAAGCAAATTATTTTACTGTCAGACATTTTCAAACAGAAAAGTTAAAGCACAGACTAGTAATCATTAACAGTGTGCAGAATATAAGTTCCAAAACAGAAAACTGGATCTAAGTGTATACCCTAACCAGTCAGAATTGAAGTGCCCTGTATGACCTATTTCTCCTACCTTACATAATCAAAACAACTCAAACTTCTCTTTTTCAATACATGACAGTCATAACACATTAAATGCAAGTAATCTGCAGGCCAAGAATTATTCAAGACAATTATATGGCAGAATTTCCAAAATTCATGTGTTTGAGAAAGTATCCACTTGTAGATTTTAAACTGAAAAAGTACAGGTGCTATAAAAGACATAGCGCTGGACAAGAAATCTCTTCAGTTTGTACATTAGATCATATTCTCTTTTTAAGAAAGGCAAATATAAACACTCAATACAATATGCTTTCATTGAGCATTCAAGAAAATGGATTCAAATCCTTGTTCTTCCTCATAGGCTACAGGCTTGATGCCAGGTGCCTTATTTTCTAGGTAAATAATATATATTACAGCATGGGTTCATTTTCATTTTGACAATAAATTCCACACCAGCTAAACCCCCACTGGTAAACTTTTTTTTTTTAAATTTTTTGATGGAAAAAGACATGGTTAAAAGTTCCCAGCCAGTTCTAATTGTAAGTTTGTTCCTGGACAGGGAAAAATGAAAGGAAGGAAATATAACCATATTTATTGGGCAAATCACATGCTATATACATCCTTCTGTTGGAAAAAACAGATGTGGAATGACAGGTAGAGATATCCAAAAACTCAGTCTTTGAGTAGGCAGCAGGATATTTATATTATAGTCCTGGCTCTGTCACTGACTGATTCAGGTTTTACTTTCCAGTTCTTTGCCTTTATGAATTCCTTGTGTGTCTTGCCCATTTAACTTTTAAAAACTTTGGCATAACAGCATTGCCTTCAAGTCTGTTGCTGTTCTGTCGAATCCAGAACACCCCAATGGTGTCAATACTGACATATTAGCAACATCAGGCTCAGGGGACCTCTCAGCCCAGATCTGAGTAGGCAAAAGTAGGAGGAGATGCTGTAGCAGTGGGAATATGAGCTTCTTAGGACAAGTTTTGAAGAGCCAATTCTAGGAAACCAGTCTGAGCTTCTTTCAGCACAACTCTCAGCCTCTCGTTTTAAGTGCAACCCTCCTATTCATCTCCATTGTTCAGGGAGTTCTCTGTCTCCTTGCAATAATTTGGAGCTTTCACACAAAAAGAATGAGGCTTTTCTCATCCTCAGGAACTTTTCTAGTTAGGGACTGATACTGTTACTATTTACAACCAAAAGAAATCCTTTGATGTCACAGAGGAATACCAGCATAAGCTAAGGTCAATGAGATAAAAATCAGCCTCCAGTGCAAGACATCAAACCTTTGAAACACTAGTAGGTGACAAGTCGTTTGCCGGTGGTAATTTTTTTTCCACTTGGCTATATGGACTTTGGGTATTAGGTCAAATTTGCCTCTCAAAACTCTGACTCTGGGAGATGTGACGTTAATATCAAAGACAGCTGACTTTAGCACTATGCCCAAAGCATTTATCAATGAACGTGCTGCACATATTGCTAAATGCATAATTTATTATCGGTGTTAAGATGACACATGGTGTCTTTATAAAACTAGAAAGAATTGTTCTGCAGTAATATATTAAGAGCTATGCATGTGTTTTATGGAACCTTTTGTCTAAAAAAGGGCTGTTAGATTGTGACACCTAGTTTTATTTCTTCCTCTTTTTTCATTTCATTTTTAGCCATTTAGGAAGATCTTTTTCTAATTTAAGTTACCTTGACTCATGCTTGAATTTGCTAAATTACTTTTCACAAATGCTCACAAGGAGAGTCTTTTGAATTAATGGATAAAACTAAACTCACTCCCACTCTGCAACTACATTAGTACATTACATGCAATTATTTATGATTCATCCAAACTAGCTTCCCACAGCCCCATAAATCTTATAGAGTCAGAACGTTGTGGCATCGTCTCTACTGATAGTTTTTACTCTTTTCCCAGGCATAATGCTCCTTGAATTGGAGAAAAACTGTTCCAACTCAGTAAGGAGTTACACTGAAAATTCAGGGAACTGTATCCAGCCGGACAGAAGGAAAGGAGATATTTATTTCTACCAGGATGAAGCACCTACATCCAAAACTGCAGACTTCTAAATTCCTGCTCATTTTTCGCCACACCCTGGAAGCACCTAAACTCCGGAGGCGCCAGCTTTTCACATTAAAATTCTCCAGACTCCTGAAATTCTGCTGTGGGCATGTCCAGAAATGCCTCTCATGTCATGGCACCCAGTTAACTCACATTCTGGCACGGTCAGATCCAATGAACTCAGCTTTCCTGCACCTGCACCCATCTTGCCCAAGGGTTAGAGCCTATGAACATTCCCAAAACACAGAGAGTTGCTGCTCTGCGAAGCACAGTGGCAGCTGTTGCTGTTCTCCTCTGCCACATTCAAGAACTCTGTGGTCAGGGCTTTTACCCTAGATGTGGGAAAGCTGGGGTTTACACCCTCCTGTGCCTGAGGAAATCAAAACCCACACCCTTGCCACAAGGCTGGGGCTGTTCTGGGTGAAAGTGCTCTCCACCCTGGCCTTTGAAGCTCTTCCATCCTACAGGAGCAAACCACAGCTTCACAACGGCTGAGGAGAACATGAGTGAGCACGAACCTTGGAGGGGTTATGGCCCTCGCGGGAGGAGGCAAAGGAGGTTTCGATGCCCTTTCCTTCCCCTAAGGAGTTTCTGGGGTTTGTGTCCTCAGTCAAATGTACAATTGGTCTTTTTGGAGCACATATGGGGTGGGGCTTCTCCAGTGCTGTTCCGTGGAATGAGGAGTATGGCAGCAGTGAGTTTAACCCAGTGCCTGTGTCACCTCTCCTTGCTGGACACTGTCACCGGAGCTTCTGAGCGCCACTGCTGCTCCTCCTGGCTAGCTCTCCCAAGGGCCTCATGAAGGCTTAGTTTCCTCAGCAACTCCTCTCCCAAGAGAAGCAATAAAACACCACCACCAAACAATGACCAGCGTTCCAGTGCAGCATTTCTAGTACATACGACATCCATCATGCTCCATGTCAAAAATGCCCTGCAGTCCCACACACTGCCATAGCTGCAGCCATCCCCCTGGAGACCATTGGGCAGCCCATGTCCCCACAGAAGCATGGACACTGCTTGTCCTCATTTCCCATGGCCCAGGATCTCTGCCCCTTGCAGCTTGCTGAAGCTATTGTCTGTTTGACAAATTGCTTGAGGAAAGTTGTGAACTGGATTTTTTTTTTCAGGGGTTTTGGAGAACAAGTTGCATATTTCTCTGTAATATGCATCTATCTCTGAGACAGCCCTTCCAGCCCAGTTCTGCTAGCAACCATTGTTTCCCAGGAAAATTTTCATGAAGTGGTAGCAGTCTGTAGGACCCTAGCTCACAATGAGCTTTTTGTTTGGCCTTGACTGAAGGAAGTCTCCAGTGACTCTCCAGTTTCTAGCAGTGAAGTCATATGTGACACTCAAGTGCCCTTCAGTTTGTGTCCATTTTCACGGGATAGCTTGTATTCCTTGGCCCACAAAGCCAAACCACCACCTTACTTCATAAGCTTGAATGAGTCCTTTGGCTGCCCAAGCACATTGTTCAAAGATTAATTCTTGATCTTCAGTGTGCTTCTTTGACTTCCTCAGGCATACTTCCAGAGAAAGTAAAACTTGCTTCATCAATCTGTCTGCATATCCATGAAATCCACAGTGCATTTTGCCTCTTTTGTCTACTGTCAAACAAACCCAACAGGGAGATACAGGTTTGACAAGAGAGATGGGGCCTGAGCACTCACAAGTTGTCCGCCAGCTGATTTCTGTAGTGAAATATGTGACGCGTAATACATGTATATCATTGCCAACATTTTCTTCAGAAGCACATTAGGGGTGTGCCAAAATAACAGAATATTTCATTTAAAAAGTTAACTAACAGACAGAAACAGGTAGGAAAGAAGTCTTCATACTGTCCCCAGTCAGAGAATTGCAGGGCTAGTGACAGAGCTGGGGTTGGTGCTTGAGAGGGCAAGCACTGCAGGAACAGGTTTATGAGTGCATCCTGTGCAGTTTACCAGGTGAGGACAAGGGCTGGACCTGGCTGGAGGCAATCATTCATAGCTACCTCAGGAGCTGTTCAGGGTATATTACCAATGCTAGGGATCCATACCCACCTCATAAATAGCTATGTAACACAGTTTGTGGAATTCATTTTGATTTGGTCGTTTATAAGGGACATGTTCATCTAATTTTAACCCTTTTCACTATAAGGAAGCTGCAATGTCTCTCTAATTTCAGTATTCTCTGAGTACAATAGTGATACATGTTTTGTTTTTCCTGTGGTTTGCACAGTTCATGATTTTTTTCTGTTATAGAAGCTGACTACACTATAACCACTTCCAAACACTCCCCCTGACAAGGATAAATCAGCCTGTGCTGAGCTTGTGGCTGCTATGGCCGGGTTGCTGCCAATACCAAAGCCTGTTTAAAAGTAGCTGAGGGATCTTAGTGCTGCTCTGCAGATACAGATGTTTCACATTTCATTACCAAAATTTTATGCTAGCCTGCTCTATGTGACTGAACTGAAACTTTTTCTAAATGCTTAATGCTGCAGAATCCACTATTGTTGAAATAAGACTGTCTTCTGTATATGTTCTTCTGAGCTGGCAGGTGCTGCTGGCATGTACAGTGAACTACTGTTTACTCCTCCTCCACTGATCCTTTGCATTTCTAGAGCATTTCAGCTCAGGCAGGACTTCTATCAGCTCCAGCAGTCTGTGACTCCTCTTGCTTTACTCCTAGTGCCCTGCGCAGTTGAGTAGCCCCTCAGAGCTGACGACCATGACCAACCTGTTTCTAGATGTCCAGCCCTGTAGAGCACTGTCCTTGCAGGACCCAATAAGGGAGAGAGGATGGCCTGGAAAAGCCCAAGCCTGTGGCTGGCATGGAGCATTAAGCTTTCACAGCTGTGCTCTTTTATACACCACTCAGCTGTGCTTTTGCTATTTTTATGCACTGAACACCTGCACAGATCAAGTTAGAGGGCCTTGCTGATAACTGGAGATAATAGTAAAGCAGTAAATAGTTTTTTCAGGTGAAAGAGAAATCTCTCCACAAAGAAAGTGCAGAAAAACCCACTGTTTTCAGGAGTTTCTAGTGCCTGGAAAATATTTTTTGACATTATATTTTAAGCTGCTTAGAAAGCAGCATGGCAAGCAGGTCAAGGGAGGTGATCTCCCCCTCTACTCCACTCTTGTGTGACCAAACCTGGATTACTCCATCCAGTTCTGGGATTTCAAACATTAAAAGGTTGTGAACCGGCTCTTAAAAGTCCAGAGGAGGGACATAAAGATGATCAGAGGCCTGGAACACCTCTCCTATGGAGACAGGCTGAGAGGGTTGCGGGTGTTCAGCCTGGAGAAGACAAGGCTCTGGGGAAGTTTTACTGTGGCCTTTTCAATATTTAAGGAGGACTTATAAGAAATCTGGAGAGAGACTTTTTACCAAGGCTGTGCTTATAGGACAAGGGGTAACACTTTTAAGCAGGAAGAGGGAGGTTTACATTGAACAAGGAAGACATTCTTTACTATGAGGGTGGCGAGATGCTGAAACTGTGAGAAGCTGTGGATGCCCCGTTCCTGAAAGTGTTCAAGATCAGGCTGGACAGGATTTTGAGCAACCCGGTCTGGTGGAACTACCGCCCATGGCTGGGTGGAACTAGATGATCTTTAAAAGTCCCTTCTGATCCAAACCATTATGTGATTCCATGTTTCTCTCATTCTATGAAGAAAATGAGCTAGCTGCACTGATGGGAAAGTGGTACCTCATGAGGCTTTAAGCTAAGTTTCTTGTTATTCTATTTGCTTGACATTTAGTAGCTCTTATAAAAGATTCACAATCTAGCTTTGGTAGTGACAGATTAAAATCTCTGCCTCCTTTCTTCATATAAGATTACAGATCAATTGATTTTTATAATATCCTTAATAACCTCACACCTTGGGAAGTGAAATTTGATCATTAAGTTTGGAAAAGACCTCTCAGGTCATCAATTCCAACATCTGGAAGCTTTGTGTAGAGCTAACTGGAAGGACTGCATGAATGTTAGATGATACGCTAATGAGACATCTTGTGCCTTCAATTTTAGGAAACACCATATTTGCCTGAGAAAGAATACACTAGCGAGGACATCCAAAAAAAAAAAAAAAACTTCAGCTAAGGAATGATCATTTTGGTTTTCAAATTAATTCAATTTTCATGAAACTTCCATCAGAAATTACTATATTTGTTCCTTTCAACAGAGCTGTTTTCCCTTCATAACACTTTAGAACATGTTACCTGAGATGGCAGCAGATACTTTGAGACAGGAACTTAAGCAAGCAAAAACCAACAAACCCATTCCTTAATGAGATGGCTTAAGTCAGTTTAGAATACAGACTACCAGATGTATAAAAGAACTTTTGGTAAAAGATAAAGTGGCAAATATGTGGCCTTCTTTTACAAATGAATCAATCCGTGATAACTACTAATGGAGGCAGAAGGATCTCCAGACATGGGTAAAAATATACAGCAGCTTTAGAGTATGATAGAAGTTTTACACAACAGCCTTTCCTGATATGATTGATTTCTGACTTTTTCCAGTACAGCAGACTCAGACTTTGCATGCATGCTGCACACATAAGAATAAAGATGAAGCATTTTTTGCCTACTTTCACAAAAGATATATTTGTAGCAGAAGACGGAATTTGTGGACTGCCCCCTGTTTTATCCTGCAAGAATTCACAAGTATTTTAAAAGGAAGGTCTGTTTAAGTGTTGGCTTTAATCCCTGCTTCTTTCCCAGTGCACACATAAAGGTTAGCTCCAGGAGAGCACAGTCTGCCAGCTTAGGTCCTGGAGTGAAATCTTTACCACCGTATATCTTCAGAGGAGAATCAGTTACTTCCTAATGAAATCCAAAACTATTGACATGCTAAGCTTGGACCTGCCTGAAATCAGTAAGCTCAGCAGGCAGCTGCTGAAAACTACTTTTTAGGGAGCACTAACGGCAGGGTGAGAGAGCTGCAGGTGGCCATCTCTGTCACTGCTGCTCTCCCAGCCTGGTGAAAGCCAGGAGGTGAAACTCCTTCAAAAAACTGAACAGTCCACCTTGCAACTATCTTTAAGAAAAAACTTCTCATCACACTGAACTTTTACTTGTTGGGGTTTTTATCTGGGTTGAT
>WEIT01040406.1:1264-17605 GCA_013389985.1 Dryoscopus gambensis | reverse complement strand
ATTCCCAATTCAAGTCTATGTCCAGTTCTCCTGCAGGAGATTAACCGGATTCTGATTAAGAGATCAACCTGATTTTCATTAACAAAAACTGGGGAAGCAAATATGCACTGGCTCTTCAGCCACTTCATTTCATGTCTTTAAATTAATTTCAGTATAAATTAACTCTGCTCAATTTAGTTCACCAAGAGTCAGGATACTGTCACTCTATTGGCTGAACCAAGAGACTGTGAGTTTTCAAAGGAAACAGCAAAGTGGTTAAAGAGAACCCAATCTGAATCATCAAAAAATACACACTGTGTACAAGTACTGTATACTTGTTTGAAAGCCTTTATGGATATTAAGTATTTCATTTGTAAATGATTTCTAGGGAATCCAGAAGACCCACTTGCTGGTTTTGGATCCTGTGCTGTAAGCAAGGGACTATCTCTGCAGGATGACCACTGCTTCTGAGCAAAAAAGAACTCAGAGTCCACAAGTTCAATATTTCCAGTGAATAACCACTCCTGACAAAACACAGTATGTTTTTGCTCAAGTCCCAGAGCACAGGAACACAACCAACTGCCTCCTGTTCCACAAAAGGTAAAGACAAGAGATCTGTCTTAGAGATCCTTACAAGAGATCCTCCTTAAAGGTAGGATTCATATTATCTAATGTTATCCTATAAAAGGTGTATGTTTCATTTAAGCTAGCTGTCTAGACACAATGAATGGAAAGAACTACACCTTCCGGAACTGCAAGTACCTCTGAAATGAACATCGTCTGGAAAGATCTGTCCTACTCCATTGAACTCCAATGAACATGAGTGTGTTCAACCTACCAGTCTATACAGCTAACTAAAACCCAGTTAAGTTGTATTCTGGACAAAGGAGAATCCTGAGAAAACTCAAAGACAGAACTGGTCCTGAACTGTAATTTGGTAAACTTGTAAATTCAAACACTTTAAAAGTAATCTTTGGAATACTTAAACATAGCAACAAAAGAAATCTATTCAGTTTAGAAGAACTATTCTGTTACTATAAAGTTATTTCCATGATGTCATTAAACTAATTAGCACTTTGTGCAGTCACTAACTAACTTTGTATGAGAAAATTAATTTAAATTGCCTTGGGAGTATTAACAGAGAAAACCCAAACATACCATTCAAGCTGTCACATCTATCATTAAACAATGCCCATATTACCTAAAGCACAATACCTTTTTCCTAAAGATCCACACCCTGTACCTCCCTCTGAAGGAAAAAAAAAAAAACAACACCACCTGGATTAGTTAAGGTTTCATACATGCATGGCCTGCAGCAACAAGTAAATTTATTAGCTATCTGACAACACATTCTTAAAATAAACTTAATAGTTTTCAGGTCTCTGCTTACTAATTTGTTTTGTGGCGCCAGACAACTTCTCTCAAGAGGCTCCGGCTGGATTGAAGCAAGGTTCATTTCCTCGGCTCACAGAATAACGGGTTTAGCTCAACTAGCTTAGTCACTGTCACATAGGGGACTTTTCTACTACATCTGTGGCACTATACATGTATTAGCCCATAGGAAAACTACTTTCATTTAAAGCCCACTCAGACAAAGTGTTAAATTTGAGGGTCATGGCACATCCTAAGCCTCAGTCAACTTATGAATAATGACAGAAAAGTGTACTGCAACCTCACAAATGAAAGACATGACAATAGAACAGGAGCCAGGAGAAATATAACTACAATCAAAATATTATCTCGCTTCATATTGTACTAGTTTAAGAAATTCCTCTGTTCTGGGAAAAGAATAGACCAATTTCCCTTTCATTAAATTACATTTTCATTTAGAACCCGCTACTGCAAACTCCTACGTACGAGCCTAATATTTCAGTGCTTGCATGAGAAAATCATTCTCCCGCTTAAAACCAAGGTGCATGAGCAGGTATCATCTGAAGCTGAGGCCTCTAATTTTTCACAATGAATTTTAAATTGTTTTTTGTGTTCCAAATTGGCAAATTTCCCTTGAAGAAGAAGTAATTGAACTTTTCAACTCTAGCTGTTGAACACTGTCTTTGCAGAAAATTCCTCTCCATTTCAGATCACAATCCAAACCCATAAATCTTAAATTTTACAGACTTAAGAGGAAAATGTATGCAAGAGGGATTAAAGAGGTTGTTGTTATTTGCAAAACCTACTCTAAACAAGTTGGAATAGTGTTTCCATTTTATCAACTGGACTTGCTATAACTCACTGAGCACTGATACAAAAAGCACTTTTTTAACTTGGTGTCAAAGTGATCTAATTGTTTTTTGTTATTAGGAATTTACTTCCAGAGACTTGGATTTTGGTTCCTTTTCTGTTCTGGCAGTACAACATATAAAATGCCTGACTGACTGGAGCAGAACAAATGTCAGGCAAATTCATTTACCATTTATTTTTAATTCACGTCAGAGTAATTCTCTGAAGTACCAGGTAATCTCAAATACTTAACTTTTAATATTATTTGACCAGAGAAACTCCTCTGTGGTGCCTTTCATCCTTTTTAAGCTATGTCAAACCTGTAACCTTTTGCAGGTGATTTAGTCCTGCTCAGCAAAGGCAGATTAAAAACCAGAAAATATACAAAACTGTTGATATAAACAGGAATAAAAAGGGATTCCTTTTGAAGTCACTAACTTAAGATGAGCCTTGCAAAGTAGTCAAAGATATTAGTTCTGCTGAGGAAAGAAATATTTTTGTATTAATGTTTAATTTTTTCATATAATGACCAATTTTTTAGTGTTACTTGAGGTCTATCCTAAGGGGCAGAACTGTATATTCCTATGGCAGTAATTAAAATATATTCCTGTATTATTTTATCTGAAATGTCCATGTTGCAGTCACAATGTAAACTGCAAGAGGGAAGAAAAATAAAACTAGAAGAAACCAAAGATTCCTTAAAGGATTCAAGCCAAGATGTCACAAATCTGTTTAAATATTAAAAATAAATGCACAAAAGTACTTCAGAAATGAAGAGGATAGTTGAGAGCCCAGAATAATATGAACACGGTGAGTTTTCCAAGAGAGAAGCTCAACAAACTGAAAGCAGAGGGACAGGGGACAAAAGTGAAATTATGACAACTCAATCTTGATAGTATGCTCCTTCCAACACATCATTTCTTTCTCCCCCTTCCTCTCTGTATAAAATCTTCACTTATACTTTGAGATAAGTAGCAATTAAATTAAAATCAGCAGTAGAAAAATCACATCTTTAAAATCAAAGTTTTTTTATATACAACAGATTTTAACAACTTTTTTATGTATGGTTCACATTTTACTCAGCTTGAAAAAAGACTGTTTAAGCTATTTAAGTTGATATGGCACGGCTCAAGCTTCTGAAATATCCCTGATGAAGATTTCCACCACTGCTCTTCCACATGTATTGAGAAATTAAAATCCTTCGGCTTTTTCCCAAGGGCGAGGGAGGCAATGTTTTTCTTAAGTCAAGTCCATTTCCCACCAAATTTGTTGGCTATCGCATACAGGAAGGTGAAGGCCTGGGTATCTCTGGTCTCAAGTTTACATTTTTTGCCTTAGCGTTCGTACAGAAACATGCAGAGGTGTGACCACAGCAGTTTGAACTTGCCAGCCAGCACAAATGTTTATCAGGTTTTAAAGAAAGCTGCCTCTCACCCTTTCTTGAAAGGGAGCTGCATAGCACTCACCTGTTGGGACATGACCTCAGCCTCCCACATGTCACCTGCTCTAGCTGCTGAGGTTGCTGAGACACAAACCAGGGCAGTTCCCCGGGCTGCAGCGCCATGGGGGGCACTTGGGAAGTTGCTGGGAAAACTCTTGCCTGCAGCAATGTGAACGATATTGATGACAGTGCTGAGCTGTCATCACCTACCTCCTCCTTTTGGCTGGGGGTGTTAAACTTGTTATTTTAAACTGATTTCATGGCTGTTCAAAATATTTATTTCTTTCCCCCACTAAATCTGACAGTGCCCTTGCTACCTGTTAGGATTTCTGCTTCTTGTTGAATGCAACAACATGCTGGAGACTGAGGTCCATGGGCTCAGGAAGCCCATTCCAGGAATGCCACAGAAGCCCCATGGACCGCAGGGCCGTGAACAATAGAGGATACAGCAGAATTTGGAGCACAGGGCAGAGGTGAGAAGATGACAAGGCTCACTGGTTGCTCAGTAAGATTAACAGGACATGTCAGATGGAATCACCCTGGGCAGCCCTCTGGCTGCATAAGCACAGATGGTTACAGAAACCCTTCTAGTTACTGATTGCCATAGAGCTACCTGTGAAAACCTCTGCCCTGGATGTCTTTTAAAGATACTTCTTTCTCTTCTTACCCTAATTCTAGAAGAAAATGGACGCCATAATCAGCAGGACTGATTAATGAGAGGTGCATAAGAGGTGCATAACTTACACTCACAGGATTTCTTTCTCTGTTCTATAGGATCAAACAGGTGTGGATATGAATTGAGTTTACAGCAGAAAATGGGATGGAAAAGGTATTAATCTTCAAACAGATAACTGTGCTATATATGTCACTGCTTGCTGGGCCTCTGTTTGACACCTCTGGAAAGACGTACATTTCAGCCCATCTATGAAAGCTGAGTGACCAGTTGGTCAGTTTGAAAGCAATACACTGCTGATCCTCCTGTGCAAAACAATCTATGCCTCACATTTTAAAGAAAAATATGGCAGGGACTCCTCATTTAGAGATAGAGCTGAAAAGTTATGTGATCCATAATAAAATCTCAATCCTTCTAACATTTGCACATATAACTTTACTCATACAAATGCCCATACCCTTGCTAAGTCAGATCCTTGACTTCCTACCTGCTATAGGTTTCTTTGTGCTAGAGAAATTTTCCTGCTTTAACTCTGTTGGTCAGTCCTACCTTGTCACTTGGAAGGGTGGGCTTTAGCCTTAAGCCTTCCAAAGAAGTGCCTACTATATTGCCTATTTAAAAAAATCACTTGTCTGTCTAGGACACCGTCTCCTCCCTTTTCAAAGAGGGAAAATATTGCTGATGTCATTTGTAAGGTCGCATTGGGTGTGGCTGAGATGGAGTTCATCTTCCCCCCAGCAGCTCTCACAATGCCGTGCTTTGCACGGCTGTTGATAACCAGCGTTTTGGCTCCTGCTGAGCAGCACTGGCACAGCATCAGCACTGTCTCTCCAACATTCTGCCATCCTTCAGTAGCCTGGGGGTGGCAAGATCTCAGCAGGGGACACAAACAGGACAGCTAATCCAAACTGACCAAAGGGATATTCTCACTAGTCTCCACCTACAAAAGCCGGGGCTTCTTGCCCTTGTCTCCATCTCCTGTGGTGGAACACCCCAAAAATTGTTGACCAGACGAAACTAGATGGTTTTTTACTAAATGGAACAAAATGTTTGAAACTAGACGAAATTTAAGGTCCTTTCAAACCCAAAACCATTCTATGATTATAAAACCAGGTGCTGTAGTCCAAAGGAGGTCTCACAATAAATTAAGTCTTACACACTTTAACTCAAATATTTCAAGAGAACATATTGTGACCTTGAAACATCTTTGTCCAAACATATTTGTAATCCTTTGGACATGATTCTTACCTCATGTTAATAAATTAATCTAACTTTTAGATTTCTTAGCTGCTGAGACATAAAGCAATACCTCTGTTCTTCACCTCTTCACATAATCACTGAGTAAGTTCTTGGGAGGATAATGAGACCAATACAGTCTAACATAACCACGGGAAAGCATTTTCTTTTCACTTTCTAGTTAATGAGCAACTTTCAGGATAAGTTTGATAAAGGTCCTTATGTTAAAGAACACTGGAGGGAAAAGTGAAATGAATATGTGTGTACTGTCTCAAAAACTACGTGTTCAGTGCAGACACATTTGCTCTAGTATGCGCTTACATTAAAGAGGTCTAGGTTGCAGATTTTTTATTGAACAGGTATTTCAATCTACAGTCACCAAGATACCTTAACGTGCTTTTGCGCATGAACATGGGGGCAAGACACAGTACGTGCATTCTGTTAGAGCCACACAAACAAGCTCCAGTTGAGCAGGTACCTCTTCATGGCACAAAGGATAATGCCACATGACTCAGCCCTGCCAGAGCCAAAGCTTTACCAGTCTGATGCTCTGCTGAGCCTCCTTAACCCTGCCGATTCCTGAGATAATTCATTAAGCTCTGTCTTGAGTAGCTCAGTAAGGGACTATGTTGCTCCATGGACAGAAAAGGTTTAGTTTTGGGTAGAGGGAAATAAACAAGGGTACATTTGATCTCAGGTTCTCTCACTGTTTTTTGACAGTGCACTCCACAGGTTGTTGGACACACTTGTCTCCCTCCTTCCTACTCATATGTGGTCACAGAAACCATTTTCTCCCCAGTCTGTCATCACATGCCCTTGTCAGGGTAAATATAGTAGCTGCTTACACAGACAAATAACAGAGGCCAAGTCTTCCAAGCTATTTTTTTAAGGCTTCCTTTAACATTATTCAACAACTAGAGATGTGCCAGCCATGTGTGTCAGACAAATTTCACAGCCAGTTTTCACACCAGTGTCCCCAAGGGGCACTGCTTTCTCTGATTCATTTTGATAAGCAGAAGAGTTATTTAAAACTACTGGAGAATAGGCTGGCAAAACTCATGGCATGAAAGTGGGCCTGGACTTTCATTCCGACTGCGCTTAAACTTTTTCCTCCTAAGAGATCTTGAGAATGAGATTTGGATAGTACAATCTATGGGAAAGCTACAACCTTTTAGGTTAACTCTTTGCTCCCTTACCAAGAATTGCAACAAGATCTGAATAAAATAAATGTTATGGAGAAGCATATGGAAGTTTGACACAAAAGCGTATTGATTTGTACTTCACGTAAGTATACTTACATATATATATAATGATGAAAATATTACAGATTAACAGTTGAAATTGGAACATATCCCATTATGGCTATACTATATTTCAACTTTAAAGTAAACATCTGGTCTCTTCTCATATCATATAGTGCTGAGTGAAGCTGGCTTTACAAAATCTAAATTTCTGCTTACACCAATCAAATTTGATGATAAAATATGCCCTGTCACTTAGTGTTCTTGCATACCCACTCACTGCAAAACAAAAAAAACCCCAAATCCACAAATCCATATAAATAGAAATAGTGCAAAACTTACTGTGAATTATTCCTGTGAATTTCTAAATGCTCTCTGCAACCTAGTACATAATAGTTTGTACAGTTATTTTGTTGACACAAAAGTGAACCCCTATAAATAAAGTCAGCAGTAACCAAGTATTCTGTGGAATTCTGTGAAATGTTTCAAAGAATCATAATGTAGCACGATGGCAAGAGAACTAAGTCTGATATGATGCAGCAGATTTCTGCCGATCTTCTTGAGACAGGAAGGCTCTGCAGAGGGATTTGGACAGGCTGAATTGATGTGCTGAGGCTCACTGTGTGGAGTTCAACAAGGTCAAGTTACAGGTTTTGCACTTGGGTCACGACAATCCCAAGTAGCACTACAGGCTGGGGGCAGAGTGGCTGGAAAGTGACCCAGAGGAAAAGGACCTGGAGGTGCTGGTCAACAGCAGCTGAACATGAGCCAGAAGGTACCCAGGTGGCCAAGAAGGCCAATGGCACCCTGGCCTGTATTAGCACTAGTGTGGCCGGCAGGACCAGGGCAGAGATTGTCCACCTGTACTTGGCACCAGTGAGGCCACACCTCAAATCCCATGTCCAGTTCTGGGCTCCTCACTACAAGAAGCACATTGAGGTGCTGGAGCCAGAGGTGCTAGAGTCCAGAGAAGGGCAATGGAGCTGGTGAAGGGTCTAGAGAGTAAATCATATAAGGAGTGGTTGAGAGAGCTGGGGGTGTTTAGTCTGAAAAAGAGGAGGCTCAGAGGTGACCTTATCACTCTATAACTGCCTGAAAGGAGGTTGTAGCAAGGTGGGGGTCGGCCTCTTCTTTCAAGTAGGACAAGAGGAAATGACCTCAAACTGTACCAAGGGAGGTTCAGGTATGACACCAGGAAAAAATAAATTTCAGTAGAAGTGTATCAGGTATTGCCTGACGTGCTGGTGGAGCCACCATCCCTGGAAGTGCTCAAGAAATGACTGGACATGGCACTTAGTTGACATGGTGATGTTCAGTCAAAAGCTGGATTCTATAATCTTGGAGGTCTTGCCCAGCCTTAATGATTCTATGATTGTACAATTCTATATTTGAGTCAACACACAAAATTTTCTGACACTTAACAGTCAAGAAATCTGCATTATTTGGGTCAATAATAGAACAGTGAAAACTTTCATTATTTTTCTATGAAAACTAAATAGTGTGTCAAGCAAATAGCTTAGAGTGCTTAGAGTTCTTTTGGAGACATACTCAACAAGGTATAAATCTCTTGACTGTAGTAAGTGTAATATTTATATGTTCTAACCTATGCCAGAATATTATTATTAATACAGGAGAAGAAAAATTATAAACATGCATGTTTTAGAGAATATTATTTCTACAATTCCCTCCATTCCTAGCATTTCAGCACTATACTGCAAAAACCAACAGTGAATTCAAGGCCAGCATTCATTTCTATGGTTTAAATCTGCTCAATAGCCAGTGTGAAGTGCAATCACCAGCAAACAATGCAGTATGAATATTAATTTATAAGTTAACATGAGTTAACAGTACAAGTTAACACCAATGTATTAAGGGTAACTTGTGTGTAATATGAAGGATATAATTAATGCTAAGGAATTTTACACCTGATATGCTCAAATGATTGACATCACATTTTTTGACCATGGAGATTTACATTTTTCATATAAGTTTTGGGAAGAATCCGAATTTCTTCCCAGCAGCTATGTATCCTATATTTCTCAGAAGCCATGTGCATCTCACCTGATGAACTTAAGCCAGCTTTCTTTGTACACAGTTAAATTAATAAAGACAATGGAGGCACACTACTTTCATGGAATACTCTTTAATATGTTCCTACACTACAAGTCTCTTTCCCTCTCTTTTTCTCTGTACGTATCTTAAGCAACAGAATTATATATGTATACATAAGTCCCCATAGATACATATACGCAGACTTATGTAAGAACACACACAGCCTGAACTCTCAGCTGAACTTCACTGAGTACAGTGCCTTCACTCTGTAGTCAAAGTCAGTCGCATTCTGCAGCTCTGTTGAAGCAAATGAAGCATCAACTGCTCATTAAGATAAAGACCCGGTCCACAGTTTTTGTGCTTCTCTGCCATCACAGAATCCCTAGTAGCTGCTTACCAGTGATATTCACTTCATATCACCAACATAAATGGGAATAAATGTGGTCACAGCACCATACCCACAAAAATTTACCTTTTTTTTAACGTTGAAATTATGCATTGGGATTTATTTTTCACCTTACAGAGAATTCAGTCTTCATTCAGGGCTGGAACCTATGTAACAGGCTGAGAATTAATTCTCTTTGGCTGTTTAAAATAAATCAGTAACATGGATAATAATATTACAGTTATGGATAGTAATATTATTTTGCTGGATGAAGCGAAGTGAAATATGCTGCAGATCTCCAGAGTAATTTTTTAGGTATTAATGGTTCCATTCTACCTGACTCACACTCCAATCTCTGTAAGAAGAAATTCCAAGAGCAATTCTTCATGAACCTTGTCCAGGACTGAAACAGGCTCCCACAGCACACACAAGAGAAATCAGTTCATACACTTTCCCAAGACACTTAATTAAAACTTTGCATTCTGTCAGTAAACAAAGACTAAGCAGCCTGGTCTGAAGGGAAAAATACATTCTGTGAAAACAACACAGTAATGCCAGGCATTCTCTCCTACCTTCAATACTGCACTTTAGGTTGGTATAACTCACTGACCTTTCCTCTCCCATTAGTCAGACTTTTACCTGCAGTCCATCAAGCCTTTGGCCTGGACACTACACTGGCTGTGGACACTGCTGGTTCCACACAGCCTGATTCACTAGAAATACCCCAGTAAGTAAAGAGACTGTGGAAAGCAATATTCTGGCAACAACAACAAAAACAACAACAACAACAACAAAAGGCTACCCTGAGCAGAAAACTCTTTTTGATGTCTATGGAATTCCTTTATCTATTCTCTCCACTCAACTTCTATACTCATGCTACCCTTTACTGGAATAACAACACTTACACCTCCCTGTCTAAATATGATTATAACTCTGAGCTATAAGTAGCTCATAGTTATAATCACAACCCCAATCCTTGCCCTTTTAGGAGTGATCCAGGCTGTAGACCTGCTGGTTCTAGTAACTTCAGTTCCTTCACTGTTCTTGCCAGCAGCATCTGGAAGCCTTCGTCTACTTTCTCTCCAGTACTCTCTATGTAGGGAGACATTACTGCACTAAATTACACTCATGCTATCTTAGACAGGTTTTTTGAAAATAATTTATTGATATTTGTTTCACCTAAGTTTGGATGAGGTAGATATCTGCATCCTAAGATAGTTATCCTAAGCATCCATTATATCCAGGGAAGACTAGTGAGTAGATTCAGATTCTATCGTCTAAAGATAGGTATTCAGGGTCATTTGAGACCCTTTGAGCTATCTGAGACATCTGCAGACAGCTGGCAAATATAACACATGATTAACAGGAAACCCATGCCCTTCGGCAGGGTTGGACAGAGGTCAGGCAGGTTGGCAGGAGCCCTCACAGTACACTTGGTCCTATGCTGGGGGAACTGAAACAGGCCCAACAGTGTCTAGAGAGCTATGCAGTGCATCATAAAGAAGACACTTGCATAGGCTGAATAGTTTTGTAATTCAAGACTGTACCATCCAGTTTTTTATGGACCACAATGGGATCTCTGACAACTAGACACATTCAGAAACCTGAGTTTAGTCATCTAATTTTGTCTCTTCTCAATCTAGCACAAACTACATGTAAAACTTTCCTCAGAGAGGGGAGTATGCAGATTGAAAAATAAAACAAACATGTTATGTGGCACCTGACTCTATTGCTAAAAGGGAAATTTGCAAGCCCTACCTCTTGGCACTATATTTTTGAGGTGAATGTGTGGATGTTTGCCTGCATCAAACAGGCAGCGTGAAGCAATAAGCCAACAGGGTGGGACAGGAACACGTCTCAGAGCAGGACATGTTCTTAAGGAGGCAGTATCCATTTAAATGTTGGTCTCAGATTGGATTAAACTGACTGAAAATGCATCCCTGAGCCACAGCTTCCTGCAGGCATCCAGCACATACAGACTAAGTGCTGCCAAAGAAATGAAGGACTCCCTGTTCCCCCACAGGCTCTCAGTCCCAGCTCCTGCTCTGTTCCCTCCCTGGAGCTGGCACAAGTGGTTGTATGGCCATTTAAGGAACCGCTCTAGGGAAATGATCTCTCGTAGAACTAAATGCAGAGAGAAACAGTTTAATTTTAATCTGGGTGTTTTCCCTGACCCAGAGTTCATGGCACAGCAGTAACAGTGCTTGTGCCAGCATAAGGGAGGCATCAGCACAGCGATAAATACCAGAGGTGGAGAGAAAGTGGGACTGCTGTGCTTGGCAGCAATGCTGTCTCTTGGTGCTAAAAGCAAGCCCTCATGCTGACATTCCTTGCTGGTATAAATCAGTGTGTTAGAATAAAAATCTGGCTCTTAACCTGAAAAGCGAGTTTTCCATGTTATTTCCACCAAGAAACAACTTCATCCCTATGTCTGATACCTAATGTAGAGTGAAAACAAGGAACACACACTTTGACAGTGACACAAATCACATAATTTTTTCCAACAATGAAGATGATTCCTGATACAAACCAGGAGTTGTTGTGGCAACCATTTAAAGAGGTCATAAAGAGTCCTGCCTTACAATGCTTCCCAAGGTTATTCCTACAGTTAACCAGCTCTCTGTTAAGGCTCATTTCTATCAGACCCACAGTCCAGGACACTAATGTAACTGAAGGAAAGAGCTTTCTGAAACATTGCAACTTGCTCCTTTTGATAATTTTTGAGGCACTACCTTGCATCTAACTGCCCACCAGCCATCCCCTTTAAAGATAAGCAGTCACTCACAAAATGAAAATTTGATGTCCTAACAGGAAAAGAACACATAAAAAATCTAACCCTCTACAAAAATTAATTCTCTTAAACTCGTGCCTTATATACACACTGACAGATACCTACCTAAAAATACACAAACATGTAGCTTATAAAGCACCCACAAGAATGAATCCTAAAGTGAATGTATAATTTAAAAAAGAAACTAAATGGACAGAAGCCTGGTTTGTTTGATTTCACTTGTACCAATATGTTAAATACGAAAATCTAGATAAGTATTATGAAATTAAAATTATACTTAGTTTTCAAAGACTTCCTTGTCTTGAGAAATGTGTTAAGGGAGTAACTTCTGAATGTATCCATAATTGGATCCTATTTACTAAACCATTTAGCATCTTGAGCTCACAAAAGAATAAAGGACAAGGAATACAAGTCTCATCTGAAAATCAAGATCTGTGTATTATTTCTCCTTTCTGCAATGCTTGGGTTGAGTGCCCCTTCCATACATACTATACATCCATGAAAACTGGAGAGGGAGTTTTTACAAGGGCATGTGGGATAGACAAGGGGGAATGGCTTTAAAATGTAAAACAGTGGGCTTAGATTTGACATCAGAAAGAAATTCTTTACTCTGAGGGTGGTGAGACTGGCACAGGTTGCCCAGAGAAGCTGTGGATGCTCCATCCCTGGAAGTGTTCAAGGCCGGGTTGGATGGGGCTTTGAGCAACCTGGTCTAGTGGAAGGTGTCCCTGCCCACGGCAGGGGGGGTTGGAACTAGGTGATCTTTAAGGTCCCTTCCAACTCAAACCAGTCTAAACTTCTGTGATTGTGTGACACTAGCCCTGCAAACACACAAGTGACCTTTTTCAGTATAGTACTCCTATGCATATTAAAGTATTCGTATAGATAAGTTATGTGAATGATTGACCCAAAAAGAGATATTGGCTGGAAAATCCTTTTTTCATTATTTACTTTTATATTAGAGAATAAACAGATCCGCCTGACTGTGACAGACACCAGGACAAACACAGGGAAGAAAATGCACTGAGAGTAAGATGAATCTGAACAATGTGTTCTTTAGTTTTCTTTGTTCTTCTTGATCGTGTTACAGTAAATGTAACTAGGACACATACACACAAAATTAATTTCACATTAACCTCTGGCACCAATTAAACTCTCTCATAATTTCATGTTCGTTCAAGTTAGTTTCAAACGCAGAGATATTCTAACAGTACCTGACAGTCCATGCAAGAGAATCACCATATTCTCTAGCACAATGATCATGGAGAGTATGGAAAGAATTTCGTATCTCATTCAAAGCCATGATCAGTGAGCAGAAGGAAATCTCATGTCTTCTTTTTCAACATTAGTCAAGCCTGAAAATTTGGCCCTTTTCAGTAATAAAAGACAGTTGATATTATAACTGTGAAACCATAAATAGGAATCTCCTGATCTGATTCAGAGTTAAAAAATCTCTACACTGACCAACTTCCCTTTGGAGACAGGTACATCTAGTATGTGATACAACATACCAGTCCTAAATGTTCCTCTTAATTGGGTGATAGTTTATCATGCTGAAGGAATGGAAGAAAGCAAACTTATAAGCAAAAAAAAATGGAAGGAAGCAGTGTTTGTAGGTATCATTGCACGAGAGGTGGCATCTGTAAAGAAAGTGTAAGGAAGCACATATTGGATTGAACATTTGAGAGCAAGTGTTTTTACCACAGAGCTGTATTGTGCCTGAAAGCTTTAAATCAGGTTTTGTGGTAGGCCAGGACTGAAACTAAATTTCACTGTGTCCAAGATACTAACTTTGAAAAATGAATGTGTATTTTGCCTATTTCTGGTTTTGATGATGGTAACTTAGGCTTAATTTTGGTTGTAATAATGTATCAAGAATAGGTTTCTTCAGAAACGACTGAGATTGTTTTATTTTTGAAGCCAAAAAGAAGGATTATGTCAAAGGGCAAGGCTTTGCTTTTATCATTAAATGCAGAAAAAAGGGCTGTACTTGTTTTTATCACTCTTCTCATGGTCACAGTGATTCAATATATCTTTAATGTGTCCTTCAGTCAACAGAGAGTGCTAAATGATAACCAAACACTCCCATTCATCTGACCAACACAGACTTTAAAGGGTGTGTCCAGTCTTTTTGTTAAACAGTTTTTGATTACTTCACAGTGAACTTTGACTTAGGTTTAAACCAAAAAAAACATTCTTTCAAGGGGTTCATTATTCTGGGCTGAGCATATTTAAAACACTGCTTAAAGCTCTAGTTCAACTGGCTAGTGAATACTCCTCAGGCATAACAGATTTTTTTTGTTTTTCTCCTGAAGGTAAAGCCTGTCTGTGCAGGAAACGCAGCTTGCTTGGTAGCTGCTCTGAGTTTGTGAAATGAACCCCCCCAGGAATAAACAACCATCACAAATCTTCTAATCTGAGTCAGAGCATACACCTTTGATTTCTCTTTAACAAACACATAATACTGTAACAAATACATTAAAAAAAAAGTGCTAGGTTACACTGCACACACAATTCTGCCCCAAGGGAAAGGATGAAAGAAAGAACATTTTGTGACAGATGCTAATCATGTTTGCTCATGTACTACTGAAAGGTGTTTGGGTACTACAGGAAGGGGTGGGGGGAGCGCACTAAGAACCAACACAGAAGAGAATAGCCACACCATTATGTCCTGACACGTTCTGTAGGGCTGCTTCCCTGCCCCAGTGCAACGTTCATTGCTTTATCAGGAACGCCTTCTCTTTGCCATTTCCACAGGCTCACATCTTAAATGAAACTTACAGTTTATCCATCAAGCCAGATTCCTAAACCTAAAAACATTACAATAAATCCCATAAATATTAACTATGATTATCAACAAACAAAAAATTGGAATGTAAAGTAATAATGGCAGTACAGAGAGCTATCAATAAACTCAGCCACTAACAGGAATTTCCACAAATTTCTGCATATGCTATTTAACAAATATGGTTTTCAAGCTCTGTTTCCCAGTCCCCAAAACATTTCTGAAGTTTTTTAGTTTATCTATTCTTCTATCAAGACAGCTGGATACCATACTGGACATCTGTTCAGCTGTAAATCCTTTAAATGCCCTTTCGATGGGTTTTCAAAACCATGTAATTTGTAAAACTTTCAGATGCCCATTTCTATTTAATAGTAGATTATTAATCCTCTGCCAGAAAACTGCTGCTAAAATGCAGTCTTCATTCTCCATTCTGAATTTCCTTGTGCTTACAGCTGCATGATTTTACCACAAGCAACATCTGTGTACTCCTTATCCAACTGCAGGCATAGCATAGGGGGAGGAAAGAGACCAGTTAGCTTTATTTCATTCGTAAGTGAAACTAAAGACAGGATGCAAATACTGTGTATCTTGCAAAATGGTCATGAAACAATTTTACAAATTGAACAAATTGACAATAAAACTTTATGCTGGATGCTTTATTGTGTCACATATGTTTTCATTTAACAAAGCCTCTGTCATGATTGACCTTGTAATCTTATCATATTTCTCAAAGTGACAGTTTCAATAGCAATGACCTGCATTTTAAAGAGATTTGTTGGTGTTATTTGTACATTTAGGACTAAAATCTTTACCAAACAGTCAATTCAGGCACTGAAATAAATGTGAAATTTTCAAAACTTCAAAATGTCAAAATTGGTCTCTAGTAATAAAAATGAGGTTCCTGAAAAAAATAACAGAGACACAATAACACAAGATATTTCATTTTATACAGGAATTATCACAAATAGGTTATTATTAGGCAGCCTAAAAGATTTGGAAGAAAGAGCACCATGAAAGCAATTTATGCCAAGTAACCAGTAAGTTTGTTTTATTGCACCATTTGTAGAAGCAGTACTCTCTACTACTATAACGAGTTCCCCTTTCCTCCTACCAGGATACTTTGCTTCCTTTTGCTAAATCGTCCTTAGTGCAACAGTGGTCTTAGCCTGTTCTCAGATTGCCTCAGATGACGAAAGTAGTACACAAGCAGTCATCTCACTGGTGTGGACAGGATACCTTTAAAGACCTTGTCCTCTCATGACGGGAAGGACTGGCACTATGGAACAGAAGGGAAGGACTGGCACTACAGAATAGAGGAACACAAAATAAAGATGGGGAGAAGGTGCTTCCCACCTGTCCTCCCCAGTACTGGCAAGGCTGGCCAGACAGGCATTCATGCCAGGAAACTCTCAGAGGGGCTTCTCTCTTTCTCTGAGCTAGAATCTCCCTGGCAGCTCTCCATGGGCCCTGCTGCTTTCTATAGGACTTGTCATGGACAAATTGCAGTAAACAAAATGCTGCACACTCCAAGGAAAACT
>WEIT01040405.1:0-11975 GCA_013389985.1 Dryoscopus gambensis | reverse complement strand
CCTCACGTCCCTCCCCTCACGTCCCTCCCCGCAGCCCCGTGTACGAGATGCTGAAGCGGAACCTCACGGCTGCCGCCCTCCCAGGTAGGTCCCTCACAAACGCGTTCCATAAACGTTGCTCGGGCTGGGTAAGTACTGAAATTCAGGAGCAGGTCCGCGGCTGCAGGAGGAATAAACTTCTCTCGGAGGCTTTGCCCAAGCAGATCTCTCGGAGTTTGTGTCTTTTGTGCGTGTCAGGAGCTGTTGGAGTGACGTGGCTGCCAAGGAAAGGCAGATTTTGGGTCAGAGCGAAATCCTGAGCGTGGCTGAAGCGTCCCGTCCTTTATCGAAATCCATCTTCAATCAGTTGAAATCAATCTTTATTGATCTCCCACCTTCTTGCTCTCAGCTCGTTTTATAGTTGGATAATCTCCTAAGAGTTGCTAAAAACTCTGCAAGGCTTTAATCAAACACTTGAACCTTTAAAGGTCACTGCAGCTTTCCTCATGAGAGGAATCAAATCAAACTCCATCAAAATGGAAATTCTCCAGTTAATCTGAGCTGGTGGCTTCCTTGCAGCCAGTTCCTGTTGGCAGGGCTGGAAAAAATAAACCCCACTGGGAAAAATAAACCCCGCTGTGGAGTTTTGGACCGCATTTCCCAAGGTTTTTAAACGAGTAAAATGGATTTAATCCCTCAGAAGGGCTCAGGCACGTGGAGAGAGAGTCAAAATCAAAATGCAAATTAAAAACGTGGCCCTGAAGGGTTTGGTTCTCTGCCTTGGATTTCTTTTTACACAAGATTCTTTTCAAGAATCTCCTGATTTATTTTCCGGAAGAATTTCGGAATTCTTTTCGGACTCTTTACCTGTAGGATGATGGCGCGAGTGCTGTTCCCTCTTCCCAAAAAAAAGCTCTGTGTGTGTGTGTGGAGAGCAAAGGATTCCCAGCCAGATTCCATCCTTTTCCTTGGAATGTGGCTGCTCCTGGCCCGTTCCTGGTGTCGCTTGAAGCCTGGCTCAGGAAGTGCCGTGCTCAGGCCTGAGTTGGACCTGGCTGTGTGTGAGTGTGGCCCGAACGAAACAAGCTTGGCAGACCAGACCTCGGGATGCGCAGGGAGGGAGCCTCCAGCTGCTTTCCTTCCTTTCCAGCTGCTTTCCTTCCTTTCCAGCTGCTTTCCTCCCTTTCCAGCTGTTGGCCTTCCTTTCCAGCTGTTGGGTTTCCTTCAGCCCAGCGCGGGAATGACTGGGTTTGCCTAATTTCCCTCCTTTCTTGCCTAATTTCCCTCTTTCTTGTCTAATTTATCCCCCCTTTTCCACGTCTAATTTTTCCCCTTTCTTGCCTAATTTTCCCCCCTTCTCTTGTCTAATTACACCCATGTCCAATTTTCCCTCTTTTCTTGTCTAATTTTCCCTCTTTCTTGTCTAATTTTCCCCCCCTTCCCTGTCTAATTTTTGCCCCCTTTCTTGTCTAATTCCCCCCTTTTCCATGTCTGATTTTCCCTCTTTCTTGTCTGATTTTCCCCCCTTTTCCATGTCCAGTTTCCTCCCTTTCCATGTCCAATTTCCTCCCCTTTCTTGTCTAATTTCCCCTTTCTTGTCTGATTTTCCCCCCTTTTCCAGGTCCAATTACCTCCCCTTTCTTGTCTAATTTATCCCCCCTTTTCCATGTCTGATTTCCCCCCTTTCTTGTCTGATTTTCCCCCCTTTTCCAGGTCCAATTACCTCCCCTTTCTTGTCTAATTTATCCCCCCTTTTCCATGTCTGATTTCCCCCCTTTCTTGTCTGATTTTCCCCCCTTTTCCAGGTCCAATTACCTCCCCTTTCTTGTCTAATTTATCCCCCCTTTTCCATGTCTGATTTCCCCCCTTTCTTGCCTAATTTTCCCCCCTTTCCATGTCTAAATTTCCCCCCTTCCTTGTCTAATTTCCCCCCTTTTCCTTGTCTAATTCCCCCCTTTCCCATGTCTAATTTCCCCCCTTTCTTGTCTAATTTCCCATCTTTCTTGTCTAATTTCCCCCCTTTCTTGCCTAATTTTCCCCCCTTCTCTTGTCTAATTCCACCCTTTTCCATGTCCAATTTCCCCCCTTTCCATGTCCAATTTTCTCCCCTTTCCTGTCTAATTTCCCCCCTTCCCTTGCCCATTTCCCCCCAAGTCTGACTCCCACGAGATGCATTCAGGAATCCCTCACCTTCAAGGCTGTTTTTTATGGACTATATTGGCTCCACAAGGAAGCCTTCCAGCACCTGGAGTGTTTTCACCCCCTGAAAATCCCATTTTGGAAGGATCATTCTTCCCTGTTCTAACATCCCCGCAGTGATGGATGAGCCAGCTGGCTTCTGTTTTCCATCAGGGATTAAAAAATCAGCAGCTGGAAGGTGATGGAAGCAGGAAAGGAAAGCAGGAATACAGGATAGATCCCTGTCATCTTTGATCCTGGGCTTTTGCTCCGTTTCAAGGCCGCTTTTGAGGTGGAATTTTCTGATTCCTGACGGGAATCAGCCTCATCCAGCAGGGAATTTCCCTGCTAAATTGCAAGGAGCCAGCCTGGCATCTTCTGTTCTCCTTGTTCAAAGCCAGACTCAGAAAGATTCCCGTTAATTGGATTTTTCCTGTTATTTAGCTCGGCCTTTTAATTAACTCTGGGGAGCAGCAGAATCAGCTGGATTTGGATTTGTCCAGGATGCATTCGCAGCCGCGCGCGAGGAATTTTCCCTTCTTCGCCCTTTATTCCTCGTGCCCACACCCTTCAGGAAGAGCTGGAATCCTCAGGATTCCCAAAAATTCCCTGCTCACCTCCTGGGTGGGATTCCCCACCCTCGGGAGTTCCAGGAGCGGGATGTGGTGGTTTTTAGGCCACCTCAGAAGCAATTCCGAGCCCGGCAGTAACGGATCCAGTCTCAGCCTACCCAGGAATTCCTGTGGCGAGGAGCTTGGGCTGCCTGTAGGAAAAGGAAGCATTGTTCCCTTGGAGAAGATGCTGATTTTTCACCCAACAAAGCACAGCCCCCCCCAAAAAATCCATAAACTTGCCCCCTGAGGAAGCCAGGCCTTTGCTGATGAGGAATTCCCCCGAGGTCTGCCAAGCCTGCCTCGTTGCTTGCTTGCTCCGGGCCCTGCGTGGTGTGAGAGTGGCTATTTCCGGGGAAGGTTTTTCCTTGTGTTTTACCTGCCATCTGCAGATGCTGCACAGACTCTCCCAAAGGAGCAGAGCGTCGCTAAGCCCAGCCCAGACCAGCTGAAGGTAAACCCCACTGCCTGGTGGTTTCTTTTCTTGTACAGAGTCGCCCCTTCTCTGTACCTGTGCGTGGTGGACTGCCAGAACTTTTTTTTTTTTTTTTTCATTTTTCTGCCGGCTCCTCGCCTTCCTGAGAGAAAAAAAACAATCCCGGAAAAAGAAAAAAAGTTCTTGGAGTCCACAGGGCAGGGACAGAGTGACCCTTCTCTGTTCTCCTCGTGACAGAGTGCCAGTCTCTGAGCGCGTTTCTCTGGGGTGCAGCACTTCCAGGCCTCAGCCTCTCCAGCCTGCTCCGTGGTTTCCTGCTTTCCCCCCTTCCTATCCCACCCTTTCTCCGAGTAGGAATTGCCAAAACCGTTCACTGAGCCAGTTTTGTGTCTGGTTAGGGTTTGTTTGCAGCAGCTTTTCAGGCGAGAGGTGAAAACCTAGGAAAAATCTCGGCGCCTCCAAAGTTTCCCGGCGTGGTTCGGGCTGAGGGCGGGTGGAGCTGGGAGGTGGCGGAGAGTCACAAAATCGGTTTTGCTGCATGAAAAAAGGGCAACTTTGGGACTTGAGCCGAGCTGAAGATTCTTCCTAGGTTGGTTGTGCCGATTCCAGAGGCTTTAGGCTTTGTACGAGGTCGATAGTTTGCAGTTTTTATTCTTTTATTCCTCTTCCTGCCTGCTTGCTCTCGTCCTGCGGCTGGTGCCTGGGAATGGAAGTGCTGCATCCCCTTGTCCCTGCAAGCTCTGCTGGGCTAATTCCTGCATTTCCCTCCCTGCAGCTCAGCCAGGAGGAAGGATCTGACTCTGGGATGGCGGAGGGTGACGGCAAAGCCTCTGCTCTGGCTACCTCAGAGCCCAAATGTGACACTTGCGAAGGTGAGGGACAATTTTCTGTGTTATCACAGCGTGGGACACGCAGCAGCAAAATGCTGGAGGAGGGAGCCGGGAGACTCGAAAAAATCCCTGGTTTGGAGTAGGATCATTCAAAATCTTCGTGCTAAAGGGTGAGAGAATGCAAATGTACACCACAGGTATTGTCTGGCTCGTAAAGAACAAAGTGCTCTGGATGCAGCGGCAGGTTAAGCCCCAACATCGCATCTCTCGCTGAACAACGGCATGAAAAAAAATCTTCCAGACCTTGCTGGAGGGTGTTTTAAAGGGTGGAATTATCCCTGGATCTGTTCCCCTTCCCAAGGGAGGCTCCTGAGCGCACAGAACCCAGCCTGGGCTGCCTGCAGTCATTCCCTGCAGACCAAGCAGGGAACTGAACAACAGTGGGGCTTTTTTTTTTTGGTAGATCTGTCATATTTTGACATTTCCCTGTGGGATTTCTTGCTGGGTCGCTTGTGCAGATTTCAGATGTTTTGGGAGCAATTTTCCTCTTTTCCCACTTTGTACTCTCTCGTATCGAGGAACCTCAGCTGCAAAAGCAGCTCTGTGCAAAATGTGGGTGTGGGAATTCCCTGGCTGTGCAAAACAGCCTCGGCTGTGCCTTTGAAACCCCGGGCACTGGAGGGAGGGAGATCCAAAGTTTTCCTGGAATCCGGAGCACTCAGTTTGGGATCCAGGGCTGGAGCATGGGGAGCACGGATCCCCACTTCTGTTTGAGCCTGGCTTGGGAATTCAGGAGCTGCAAACTGAATTAAAACCGGTCCTTGCTGCATTTTAAATCACTCAATAAATCCTCTCAGTGCTGGCTCGGGAGCTGTTTGTGTTCCTGTGGTGAAACTTGACATGAAAACTCCACCTGTACCAGTACAGGGACACTGGGGATGTTCCCTGAATTAATGCAGGGATTTTTGCCAGATCCAGCAACACATCCAAACCCCAAAGCTCTCAGCTTGGTGCAAGAAATTAAAAAAAAAAAATCAGATCTGGGCCCAATTTTTCTCTGCTAGTCTCTTAAGCAATGACTTGGACTCTGCTTGGCTTTTCCAGACAAAGACTTGACAGAAAACCTCTCCAAAAGCAAGAAGCCGAAGCTGGACCTGGTGTTTGAGGAGTGGGACGTGGCCGGGCTGCCCTGGTGGTTTTTGGGCAACCTCAGAAGCAATTACAATTCCAGGAGTAATGGATCCACGGATATTCAGACTAACCAGGTGTGTAACCACTTTAAGGTGTCCTCTCCCTCTCCTCTTTTGGGTTCCAGGGAAATCAAATATTCCTGTTCTTTTTCTCTTTCCCATTCCCACCCCAGGGTTTTCAGCCTCTCCCGCTGTGTGGGCCCATCCCAGCCTTTCCCATCGGGTGATTGGGGATTTTTAGTGGGTTTAAATCAACCAAACTCTCCCTCGAGGCCCTCAGAGGTCCCTGGATTGCAGGAGTTGCCCTTTTTTATTGGGATGAATGTTGTAGGATGGTGGCCAAGCTGGAAGGGGAGGCTGGGCAGAGGTGGAAGCTGGAAAAAGAGGAGCCCGTGAGGTGGAAACTGAGAGAAGGTTGGAAAGAGAGGAGCCCGTGAAGTGGAAACTGAGAAAAGGGGGGCCTGTGAGGTGGAAATTGGGAAAAGGGGAGCCTGTGAGGTAGAAATTGGGAAAAGGGGAGCCTGCGAGGTGGAAATTGAGAAAAGGGGGGCCTGTGAGGTGGAAATTGGGAAAAGATTAGAAAAAGGGGAGCTTGTGAGGTGAAAATTGGGAAAAGATTGGAAAAAGGGGGGCCTGTGAGGTAAAAACTGAGAAAAGGGGAAACCTGTGAGCTGAAAATTGGGAAAAGGGGAACCTATGAGGTGGAAATTGAGAAAAGGTTGGAAAAAGGGGAGCCTGTGAGATGGAAATTGGGAAAAGGGGAAGCTGTGAGGAAGAAATTGGTGAAAGGGGAGGCTGTGAGGTAAAAACTGAGAAAAGGGGGGCTTATGAGGTGAAAATTGGGAAAAGGGGAGCCTGTGAGGTGGAAACTGGGGGAAAAGGGGAACCTGTGAGGTAAAAACTGAGAAAAGGGGAGCCTGTGAGGTGGAAATCGGGGAAAAAAGGGAACCTGTGAGGTGGAAATTGAGAAAAGGGGGGCCTGTGAGGTGGAAATTGGGAAAAGGTTGGAAAAAGGGGAGGCTGTGAGGTGAAAATTGGGAAAAGGGGAACCTCTGAGGTGAAAACTGAGAAAAGGGGAGACTGTGAGGTAAAAATTTGGAAAAGGGGTCTCGCAGAGTTGTGAGGTGCCCAGGAAGAAGCTGCCCAGAGCACTGGAGGTTGCTGGAGAGGAGAAGGGGCCGGTGCTGGATGTGGAGCCACTCCTGAAGGGCTTTTCGTGGTTTTTCCCCTCAGGACATTGACACTGCCATAGTTTCTGACACCACTGATGACCTGTGGTTCCTCAACGAGTGCCCCTTGGAGCAGGGCGGCACCGGGCTCAAGGTGGAAGTGCTGGACTGTGAGGAGGTCCCAGAAAATGACACAAAGGTACCACAGTTAGGCCTGGTTTAACTCATCCCACGGTGCTCTGGTGCCCTTGGAAAAGCTGGATCTGTTCCCAGCCAGAGGCTAAATCCTGTTTAGAAAAGGCTGTCGCCGTTCCTCATGTGTTTGATGGTTTTGCTGCTTGGGTTTCAGTTTAAATCCGTATTTTCAAGGCAGAAAATTTGATTTAAAATGAATTAAACCTCTCCCAGCAAGTTAGCTGGGTTTCTAACCAGTATCTGCAAGAATTATAAATCAAAAATCGTGGAATTAAGGTTGGAAAAGGCTTTTAAAGCTCAAGTCCAGCTAAAGACTCAAAGAGGAAAATCTGATCACACCAAAGCAGGGCTAAACCACGAAGAGTCACCAACGTTCTGCAATAAAAACACTGCAAAAAATGGCTTTTTATTCACTTACAGCAGTGATTTAATTAGCAGGGTGATTATAGAATCACTTAATTGGGGTGTGCAGTGCCAGGCGATAAATAGGGATTATTCCAACATTCCCACTCTCTGACAACGCCTCCCGGAATTCCAGGTGCCTGAGGATGTGTGCTTGGATGAGCTGGAGGATTCCCAGCGCCTGAGTGATGACACGGACACAGAGGCTGCTTCTGAGGTGGGAATTCCTTGGGATCAGCATTCCCTGGGGCTGGAAGGGCTCATCCCACATCTGGTTTTGGGGTGGGAAAAGCTGATTTTCTTGTGGGTTTCCAAAACAAAACAAAACAAAACAAAAAGAGTGGCTGGGTGAAGTTATATTGATATCCAGGTATGGTTTAATAAGGTTTTTAATAAGGTTTTAATTCCGTGTTGTCCTCTGGATGGAAATCTGGAGGATTGTCCTTGGAAGGAACCTGGAAATCTCAAGTAGCAGTTCATAATCGCTGAACTCATACTCTAAAAAAACCCCTTTTTAGTGGGGGAAAAACCCCTTTTTCTGTGACAAAATCAGGGATTCTCCAAGTCCTGTGGAGCTGCCTCTTGTTTTGTGCTCTCTGGGATGGGAGGAGAATCCACTTCTGGAAAATTCCGTACGTCCATGATGCTGGAATGGCCTTTGTGGTGTCATTTGTCCTCTGGAAGGACAAACCACAGCTTTTTTCCCCCTGTTTGAAGGGCAAAACAAGGTTGGAGGAGAGCCAGCAGCAATTCCTGGGCTTTCACCCTGTTCCTCTTTCCCAAATCCCTTCTTCCAGCTTCTCCCAGTCCTGAGGCTGCCTTGGAGGGTTGTTGGAATTCCCCAAAGTGCATCAGGAGACTTTTCACAGCTGCTGACACCAAAAAAAAATTTGGTTTTAGCAGAATTTGAATTGTTTTGGCAGAATTGGCAGAATTTTAATGGTTTTTGGCAGAATTTTAATGGTTTTTAGCAGAGTTTTAATAATTTTAGCGTAATTTGAATGGTTTTAGCAGAATTGTCCAGCCTGGAGTAAATGGGAATGTCCCTGGCTTTGGACAGCCAAGTCCTGGCTCTGCACTTGGGCAGCTCCTGCCCTTTTTTGTGGGATAATTAATTAATAAATCCATTAATTGTGCAGATTCCACAGCTGGTAAGTGATGGGTGAGCCTGGAAGACAAATTCCTGCCAAATTCCAGGAGCTATCCCCTTGAATTTCGGGAGATTAAAAATTCTCTTGAAATGAAATGAAAATAAGCTGCTCCAGCTTGGGTTCTTCCAGAGGGCTGGGAGAGAGGAAAGAGAGGAATTCATGAGGGAGAAATCTGTGGGACACACAGGGATAACCCAATTCCAAGCCACAAAATGTTGATTTTTTCAGCTTAGAAATCACTCATCAATTAAAACTTTCATAACGAGGCTTCCTTGCCGCTTTTCCCGCGCGGATAAAAACGAGGAACGCCCCAAAAAAATACGCTGATTTTTTTCTGCTGGAATTTTTGCCTTAAATCCCCTCAGGATTGCTGGCAATGCTCCAAGTGCAGGAAGTTCAACTCTCCGGGGAAAAGGTACTGCTACCGCTGCTGGGCCCTGCGCAAGGACTGGTACCGGGACTGCCCCAAACTGCCCCATTCCCTGTCCCTCTCCAACATCAACTCCATGGAAAACCAGGAGCAGGATGAAGGGATGGACGTCCCAGACTGCAGGAGGACGATTTCAGCCCCAGCTGGCCAACCCAAACACCTTTTCCTGGGAGAAACCAAATCCCGCGTGGATGCCGGCAGCTCCATCGAGTCCTTGGATCTGGCGCGGGACGGGAAGAACCGGGATTTCACCGAGCTGAAAAAAGAGGAGGAGGTGGAATCTTTGGAGAGCATCAAAACCCTGCTGAATCCCTGCTTCCTGTGCCAGCACAGGCCTCGGGATGGGAATATTGTCCATGGAAGGACTGCTCACCTGGTGGCCTGCTTCAGGTGTGCCAGGATGCTGAAGAAGAAGAGATCGCCGTGCCCCGTGTGCAGGAAGGAGATCAAGATGGTCATCAGGATCTTCATGGGGTAGTGAGGCTTTCTGACCATAAAATAGCCCCAAAATGAGGATTTTTTGCACTCAAAACCCCATTTCAGTGTGTGCAGGAGGGAGATCAGGATGGCTATAAGGATCTTGGTGGGGTAGTGAGGCTTTCTGACCCTAAAATTGCCCCAAAATGAGGAATTTTTGCACTCAAAACCCCATTTCAGTGTGTGCAGGAAGGAGATCAGGATGGTCATCAGGATCTTCATGGGGTAGTGAGGCTTTCTGACCATAAAATAGCCCCAAAATGAGGATTTTTTGCACTCAAATCCCAATTCCAGAGCTCGGTGTGTGCAGGAAGGAGATCCCAATGGTCGTTGGGTTATTCATGGGTTAGCTGGGCCTTCTCACCCTAAAAATAACCCCAAAATGAGGATTTTTTTGCACACAGATCCCAATTCCAGAGCTCAGTGTGCAGGATCAGGATGGTCATCGGGATCTTCGTGGGGGAGCAGGGTCACTTCAGCCCTTCTGCCCCTAAAAATAACCCCAAAATGAGGTTTTTTGCACTCAAAACCCCATTTCAGTGTGTGCAGGAAGGAGATCAGGATGGTCATTGGGATCTCCATGGGGTAGTGAGGCTTTCTGCCCCTAAAAATATCCCCAAAATGAGGATTTTTTTGCACACAGATCCCAATTCCAGAGCTCAGTGTGCAGGATCAGGATGGTCATCGGGATCTTCGTGGGGTAGCAGGGTCACTTCAGCCCTTCTGCCCCTAAAAATAACCCCAAAATGAGGTTTTTTGCACTCAAAACCCCATTTCAGTGTGTGCAGGAAGGAGATCAGGATGGTCATTGGGATCTCCATGGGGTAGTGAGACTTTCTGCCCCTAAAAATAACCCCAAAATGAGGATTTTTTTGCACTCAAACGCCAATTCCAGAGCTCAGCCAGCGAAACCAAAGAAAATCAAGATTTAAACCCCACCACAAATCCTCTGCGGGATCCACTTTTCCTCGGGATCAAAACCCCAGCCTGGAAATTTTCCCAGTTTTCCAGCTTCAGCCCAATTTCATCCCTGGGATTCTTTATCCTGACCAAGAATGGAAGATTTGGGAAAAGCTGTGACTTATGGAGGCTTGTTGTTTTTTGTTTGTTTTTTTTTTTTTTCCCTGTGAATCCAGACCTGTGCAATTCCTTTGGAGCTGAAAGATGAAAAATAGAAATAAATATTTATGGTGGGAGGGCGGGGGAGTTGTTTTGGATGAATTTTCCTGAGAAGAAAAATAACTTTATTCCTGATTTTTTTTTCATTGTTTAAGGTAGGCAGGGTGAAGATTTCCTTGCTCCCAGATGGGAAATAATTCCAGATTTTTAATCCATGGCTCTCTGATCACAAATCAGATGAAAAAAAAATAATAATAATGGTATATTTTGCTTTTTTTTGTTTGGACTCTTTGATTTCTTTTTTTAATATATTTAAATCTATTCTGCGTCAGCTTTCGTAGCTCAGTCCAGCAGGATTCAGTTCCAGAAGCTTTGGGATATTTTGGGATGTTCCACCTGCCCTCACCTCATCCTTTAGGTTTAAAAAATCCTCGTTTTTGAGGGAAAATAGCTTTAAAATCAAAACATGAACCTTTAATTTCTTTAAAGCCTCATTTGCACTCCAAGGGCTGTGCTGGGTGTTAATTTTTGAATCTTTCCTGATTTTTTGGGGGGGATTTAACCTCAGATTCTCCAGGAATCCTTCCCAGGTGAAGAATCCAACCCCGTTTTCCCTGCTTTTCTCCCCAAAATCTCCCTCAAATTTCTCTGTGAATCCTTCCCAGGTGAAGAATCCCACTCCGAGCCGCATTTTCCCTGCTTTTCTCCCCAAAAATCTCCCTCGTTTTTTAGGAATTCCTGCAGATCCCCCTCAGTTCCCTCTCTCCCAGCTCTCCGAGCCGAGTGACCTCGTGTGGCTTCGCCTCCAGATCGTCCCCCCATCCCTGTCCCCCTCCGGACACAACCTGGGATCCTCCCCACGTCACGGAATATAAAATCCCACCCCAAAAAAGGCACGTTTTGAGTTAAACCCATCCCAAACCTCCCGTCTGAGCCGGGGTTAAGTTCAGGCCCAGCCAGGGGTGGCTTTGTCGCCTTCACCACGAGGGGACAGCAGCGTCCCTCGGTTTGGCGCCCACGGCTCCCTCGTGTCCCAAATTTGAATTATTTATCCCAAAAAGAAGCTCCAGTCCCTCCCCAAGTTTTCCTCCCACCCCAAATCCCCTGGGACCCCCTCAGACCCCTCCAGCTGCATCCCAACATTCCCCATTATTTTTTTTTCCTTGTTTTTTAGACACAAAACCACAACTTTCTCCCCTCTTTTCTTCCCGTTTTTCCCTCTTTTTTTTTTTTTTTTTTCTGTGTTTTCCCTTTTATAACTTTATCCACAAAAGTTTTGGGGATCTTGTGGCATCCAGGATCCGCCCAGCCCCACAGGGAAGTCACCATTTCCCATTCTTTCACCCCAAATTCCTTTCTGGTTCCCCACAGGTGACAGCAGGGGGTGACACCGGGGGTGCTTTGTTTGATGATCCCAACGCTCAAAAAAACCCCCAAAACCTAACCCCAAACCATGGATCCCAAAGGAAAAAAGCCTTTTTTTTAAGTTTTTTTTTTTTTAAAGTTTCTTTTTCTTGTATTTCCAAAGCAGGGACGATCCAGCGAGGGAGGTGACACCTCTGGGGTGTCCCTGGTGCCAGGGGGACGCGGTTTTGGGGTGATCTGATCGTCTTTATGGCTCTGCACCTGCTCGGGGCATCGTCCCCACGAGGCTCTCGGGCCCCTCCTGCCTGTCCAGCGGGGCTTTTTTAGGAGCCACGGCCAAATCCAGACCCTCCACATGGATCCAGGACCACTGCAGGCTCCTCTCCTCAAACTCACGCCCACAAAATCCCGTTCTTTCCGCTGTCCGCTTCCTCAGCTCCGTC
>WEIT01040401.1:105060-120849 GCA_013389985.1 Dryoscopus gambensis | reverse complement strand
AGCCACAACTACCCCAGGCAATCTCTTCCAGACTTATAAATACAGAAACCTTTCAAATGGGGTGTTAACTTGGTAATCTCATTCTACACAAGAGACACAAAGGGCAAAAACAGTAAGAGATAAAATTTTAATACTTTAAAAACTTTATTTTAGACAAACAAAACCATTCCAAACAAACTCTTCCCCTGCTTGTCCTCCTTGTCCCCACATAAACTTCTCCAAGGGAGGGTCTGAAGACTCAGACCATGATTTTTTCTTTAATTTTTTCTAACAGGAAGGAGACAGATTTTCTTAGGCTTCCTGGGTGGGTCTCACAGGCAGAGGCTTTGCCTGGAGGGACCAAGTAATAAATCAGTGATATTGGCAGAGAGGATGAAACTCCCTTTACTGGTAAAGAATTAAAGGGTTCCTCACCTGAATATTATNTTCTTTACCCCGTAACTAATTCCATTATTGTTCTTTACCCTCTCATGCACACATAGTGCACAATGTTGATGTAGGTTATGGATTTACCAATACCAGGGGTTTGACTTCACACTACATTAGCATAAAAAGAATACAGGAAATAAGTAATCTTTAATGAAGAATGCCCATTTTATCCCTCCCCTGCACTTTACATCCAGTAAATTTTAAAGGATCATTTTTTAGAGAGATTTTTACCATCATTTTTGTTTCCAAACTCAGATTGTTACTACAGCAGCTAAGCAAAGCATCCTTATTGCTATCTTGAAAAAAACCAGCATAAGTAAAATGTTCATTTTTTCCCCAATAAATTGTATTCCAAGACTCAGTACAAGGAAGGTTTGTTTCACAGGAGGAAATGTGCATTTCAAGAACAATTATAAGAGTAACAAGAATGTTCCTGTTTTCTCAATGTTACCTTACACTGTGATCAAAAGAACCCAGTGATCCCTAAGAAAGGCAGAAAGAAAGCGACAGCTGTAAAGCAAGTTCTACAGGGATGTCCTCCCACAGTGTTTGGGAGGCAAATATGAAGATTCAGGAAGTATTTAAAATTCATTAAAATATTAACTTAGGATACAAAATACATAGAGGTAGATTATCTAAGACTAACCTTTAAAAAGGCTTTCTTTTCCAGGGTATTCATGATGAAGGGAGGAATTGCTGCAAATAAGATAAAAAAGGCATGAACCTTGGAAAGGCACTCTGTTTTCATTTTCTGTTTAGCTGAACTAATACCATAACACAATTATCACATTTTGTCATTCACTGAGTTTCCGTTTCACACTGGATTGGCATTTACAGGTGTGAATTCTCCCAGTAAGCAAATTTGCAATTTCACATGTAACTAAACCTGAGCTCGGTAATTTGGCCCTGGCAGAGCACCTAAACCAATTCCAAGCAAGTAGAATTTGTTTCCCTTCCTTTGCTATCTGTCTCTTTTCTGCACAAGCATCCCAGGAGCTTTTCTGCCGCGCTTCAGTGTAACACAGGGAGGATGCTTCCACATTTCCCTGGGGAAGTTCTTAACAGAAAGGCAAACACTGCCTGGGGAGCTGTAAGGTAACTTGGCCCCTGAGGAAAATCACTTGGATGGAACTGAATCTCCTTCTGAACTGATAATCAGGACTGCACAGGGCTTATCCTTACCCATGCCAGGAGAAGCCATCAGAATCCTGGATATCACCACCTGGGTGATTGCCTGCTGAGCTGCTTTGGATGAATCACCCAGTCTGTTTCCATTCTCATCCGTGACAGGAATTCCAAACTTGAGCTCCCTGTTGAATAAGGGGTAAAAAATAAAGCAGTGACGGATGTGAACTTGGTTTTTCACCATTTTTTGGTCACCTTATCTTTGTCCCTTAAAATTGTCAATTATAACAATTACACGTTGTATTTTATTTTCTAAGTTAGCCTGTTTGTAACACGCTCTGGCACGAAATAAATTGCAAAAGGCAGACAAAGATCCAAGGAAAAATATGCTGAGAAGTTACCAACTGAATACTTGTAACAGCAATCTGCTGCTTGAGTCTGGTCACAGCATTCCAAGGGGGAAGAAAGGAGATGTGCTTTTTCTGGGGTCCACAGAAAGGAGAGGTCAGTTCACAAAGCAGTTCAGAAATGGAGAATTTTCTGGACCGCTCTGGAAGTGGAGTCTGTCCTATCTGACAGACAGCTCATGGAACACAGGAAGATTATTTTCACTGAGTCGAAACAGAAGGCTCTGGGAAAATTCCCCCTGGCATTCTAGTCTGAGTTGTCATTTCAACCACGAAGAATATACTTGAAAGTATAAAAGGAGGCACAAGCCAAACCACGTTTCTGTCACTGCGTTATTCTCTATTAGATCTTTTGCTCAAGTGCAGGGTTAGGTGTTAAACTCATACTGGGAGAAGCAGAGAGAATAGCAGATATCCTGAGGGCTACCTTTACTCTTCTCTTCAGATTTTATAAAAGATAAAATACTACCATAGATCAACTTCCATTGTCAATACAAACTCTAAACCCTTTTCTAACCATAAGCTTGTATTTATAATAGACAGGATGCTTTTAATTTGCTTTTCCCTGCTACTATTCTTATTCCTAGTCAAATCAGAACACACACAAAAAGTTTGTTTCTGACAAACTGCATATTTTTGGCACCTCGATGATTAAACAGAACTGCAGAGCCTGACTTCTATGACTAAATTCTGCAGGTGGGATTTAAAGCACCATTTTTGAAATGACTGTGTTTTTCCAAAGTGTAGCTGGTATTGAAAGGTCCATGTGATCAAAGTTTTGAAGGAACCAGTAATTGGTTTCTGAGTTCCAAGACTGAAGAACTCTTTGGCTATTTATCTGAAGAGAATGAGCATGTTCTATTTCATACCTGTTACAAACAACCAGTCAAAACCTCATGGATGAGGTTTCTGCAAGGTTCTGAAACAAGCTAAAGATATAAAATGGGCTTTATTTAGTAACTTGCTGATCTACAAACTGAACACCTTTTCTTCGAGCACGAGTGATCTTTGTTCTTTTTCCTACCTTTGTCTCATCAGTGGAATATTGATGCAGTTGGCAGAAGCAACAGCAGCAAAAGGAACAAACCTCCCTATAAGAGGTGAGACGCGCTGTAAAACACACAGGGAGGGGGGAGAAGGGACATAAAAATGCGCATAATCATTTTCTTTCTTGAAATGCTTCATCTGCTAATGACAGACCAGGCTTACTTCCTTTGTATTGAAATTCAGTGAAAGCTCACTGGTGGGGCAGAGGTAGAACAAGATTCAAACAAGAAATAAGTCATAAATGCTTCTCTCCAGAGTGAGCAGTGGCAGGAGAGTGGCAACACCATTCTGAATTTAGTAGCATCACAGGGAAGCGTAATTACAGCTCCACTCCAATTTAATTTCAAGTGCTATTAGATGCCTTGAGACGTGAAAAAGAAACTGGAGAAAGACACCTTATTAGATAGAGTCTGCATGAACCAAACAAGGGCTGTTTTACAGGTATGTATAAACCCATCTCCACGGGGGAAAAATAAGGTTGGGATCTAAAGAAAGGAGCAGCCATTACAACTCCACAGTGGGAGCTGTGCACGACACAGATACATCAGAGCAGAAATGAGCTGTGAGCTTCTCACAGGACATCACGATTTAGGAGGAATGGAAAAAAATGCCAGCAGTACCTTTGCTAGTGAATTGAGTCCTAAAGCTGTTGCGACAGCACCCGTGGTGGCAGAAACATAGGCTGTTCCCAGCTGGCTGAAACAGAAATGAAAATGTTTGCACATGCACAGCTACATTGGTGTCACTTTGAAAAATAATTACATTTCACACATGTAGTTATGCCCCCCCCAGAAGTTTAGTTGGCTTTTTTGTGCCACTGCAGTAAGGTGGGGATGGAAGATCTACAATGGGACACTGAATTAAACACTTTCATTTCACCAGCAGTAAAAATCTTATTCAAGCCACATTGTAATACTGAATCAGGTTCTGCTGGTCGTGCATTGCTGCCTGTTCAGCATTTTCTCATGTCTTTGAATGAACACCTTGAAGGATTAGTTCTTATTTAATTTCCTAATTGCTTACCCTAGTAAAATCAGCTTGGATTTCCAAGGCCATGCCTATAACAATAATTAAAATCAGCCATACCAAACCCCATCCACACAGAGCAGCTATGCTGCAAACACCCAAATCCAACCCAACCTGCCCCAAACCACACTTTACATACTTCCCACCTAGGAGGTGTCTGTATATGCTTGAATCCAGAGTTTGCTCCCAGACATCTTTAAGCAAGTCAGCCCCAAAACCTGAAAGTCAAGTGCTGCAATTCCAGTTTTCTATTCATAGAATGGTTTGGGTTGGGTTGGGAGGAACCTTAAAGTTCATCTCATTCCACCCCCTGCCATGGGCAGGGACACCTTCCACCATCCCAGAGTGCTCCAAGCCCCATCCAGCCTGGCCTTGGGCACTGCCAGAGATGGGGCAGCCACAGCTTCGCTGGGCAGCCTGTGCCAGGGCCTCAGCACCCTCACAGGAAGAATTCTATCTAAATAACCTGTATTTCTCCTCTTTCAGTTAGTAATTTATTGCTTTCTGCATCTATTTAGTCTCTTTTTTAGCCATCAAGTAGAAACAAGCACAGACCAGTTGAAGGAATCTCTTTTTGTAAATGGACCCTCAGTGTGGTGTGTGCTGCCACTGAGAAGGTGGCACAGTGACACAGCTAAAGGCTCCCACAAAATATCAGCTTAGAAATATCCTGGTAGGACACCAAACTGATGAGGAAAACTTGCAAATGGTTGACTGAGCCCTGAAACACAGATTCCTGTTAAATCCTGCACTGTTAAGTGCTCATGATCAAGGTGCTGAGGCTTGTCTTTAATGGCAGAAACGGAGTTCTCAGCTCTGCCATTCTCAGACTTCTCATCTGTGCATATCAAATTAATAATTAGTACAGATGAAAAACTTATCCCTGTCTCACATCAAACTTTAATAGCCAACCATGTTCAAGTACATCAGAGAGTAACTTTTAAGCTTATCAGAATGATGATGTTCAGTGCCTGACCTGACAGTGATTGGGGCATCCCCGCTCCTGTTCGTGTAATTTACTACAGCATTGAAGGACTGGTTGACCCACTGCCAGAAGAGCACTGCTGGTGTCGTTCTTGAAAAGAGAAACAATTGTAATTATTATTGTTAAACTCACAGTTGAATCAACAGCACAAGAAAATGATGACAAATCAAGAAAAGCCACTGCAAGCAGTAACCATGCAGAGGTTCTTGCCTATTTGAATGAAGCATTACAGTCAGTGAGATACTGACTTGATAATAAGAGCTCTTCTAGAAGAATTTAAAAATCACCTAGTTTTGAATCTGAATAATAAAGCAAAGAAAAGGTAGAGAGCTTCTCTAAGTGTTGTAGATAATAACAGCAGAAGCAGTTAACAGGAGGCACTGCTTGGGAATGGGCAGCTGTGCTGAGGGTTGGATTCATGCTCTTGACTGCAATTTAAAGCACACATGTTTTATAAGCACCATCCAAAACTGGGGTGTGTGTCAGGAGTTTGTAAAATCTCAGCATCCAAAAGGCAGCTGCTGTTTCCTCTGAGCTCCCACCAGCTCCTGCAACCTGTGTCAAAAAGTGTTTCTAACAGTGAGGCTGCTAAAAGAGCACAGTGGCTCTGCTTCAGTGGGCTTCACTGCCCTGGAGATTCCAGAACCACAGAGGAGATGCAGGGATCCCAGAGGAGTTGGAGAAACTCCACAAGCGATGGATTGAAGCATTCCAAGCACTCACGGGGCAGACAGAACACCCTGCATGCCAGTAAGGTCAGAAATTCCCAGGGATCTCCTCTTTGCCTTCCACAGATGGGGTTCTGGAACATTTCCCAGTTTGAGGGAAAGTGGGATGGGGAGGGAGAGGGGCTAAGGGCTTATCTCAAAACTACTTTTAGAGGGAACCATTAACCAGCGTGAGGGAATGCGGAGAAAGAAACGGAAGCAAAATTCCACAATTAAAAATACTTATAACAAATCTTTTGACAATAACATTGATTTTCACTTCTCTAATCCGCAGGCAAATATTTTATGTGTTTTACTGCCATCACTCACCTGTAAAAGGTCATCATACAGCCTGTGATAGTCATGTTCATGGGGACCTGGGCGGACATTCGGCCGATCACGAACATCTTTTCCCCAGTGTCTGGGTGAAAGGCTGAATCATAGATGTATTTTGCTCTCCACAACTCGTCTTCTGTCAAGCCAGGTGCCACAATACCTTGTCTTGGGACAGGTTGTTAACAAACGGGACAAAAGCAAAAAAGATGTTATAAAATGCTGCAAACTCCTGTGAGAAATGTGGCATCAGAGGATTTGGGGATGCTCACCCTAAGTTAACTGAGACTCTCAGATAATCTGCAGAGATTCTTCAGCTTTTAAATGGATTGGTGAAATAAAAAGATTTAAAGCTCCCAGCAGTGGTTTTGTTGGCTGAGTCTATTTACTCAAACCTGCACTGGGCTTTAAAGCTAAAATGTAGAGCCAAAATCTGAGGTCATTAGTGTGAAACTTTGAAACTTCACTTTGAGAGTATTTAAGAAACCTCTTGTTACAAATGCTACACATAAGAGGAAGTTTTGAGCCTCGTTGTCATATGAACTATTTTCAGAATTAGACACTTCTGTATTTCAGAACCCCTAACAGGGGCATAACTTCCCCATCCATTAGCAAATTTAACTTAAAAAAAATGGTTTCAAGCTCTGAAGTAGGAATAAGAAGTAGTGCAGTGAAAACAATGATTTAAATATTTCCTTTTAAATACATCACCACGTACTAATCATTGACATGGACTTTTTTGGGGCCAGCAGTAGAAGTAGGCAATGTCATACCTGTAATCATGCACAATTTTTCTTGCATTTTCCAGTTTGGCATCAGATAATAAAATATTCCTGGGGTCTGTTACAGTGAAGAAGTGACTGGCTCGTCCAACAAAAGTGCTTTGATCCCATCGGGGCTCCTTGATATTAATATTTAATGGTATACCCGCTGACATCTTCAAAAGCTCTGCCAAGGAAACATAAACATTTGCAATTCAAAATTCCACTCATTTCCTAACGTATCTATAACCTGCAAGACGAAAAGTGGCCACACTTAAGAGTAAAAAACCCAGAGAGCAAACACCAAAGAATTTGCAGAACTGAGGTTTAGAGGGGCAAGTCTACAGAAATGCTTCTGTGACCAGTGCCCCCAAACATCTGTAAATTATTTATTATATTTGTACAAACACCCAAGGGTGAGGCACACGCAAAGGAAGTACAGAAATGTATTAATAAATAGCCAAACTAAATAACAATATACTAATCAGAAAGTGCTGTATTTCAGTGATGAATTATTGTTTGTTGAAAACAGTGTATTGAAGGGAAGGAGAAATCAACTCTTTCAAGATATGCCTGAAGTGCTATAAAGTGCAGTGACAGATGAAACATTTAATAAAACCCAATTAACTGCTCTGGCATAGCAAAACAAACCAAAAATTAGGAACACAAACCCACCAATTTATTTTAATACATGTTGTTTCTCTAAATCCATGTTTGAACAAAACAGAGATTATATAATGCAACAATTTGCCACATTATGAACACATGACCAGATCTAATGATACTTCAAAGATGGTTAAAGAACTACAATGAAGGACACTGAACTAACAGAGTTGTAAATTTATGGGGCATAAAGCCCAGAAAAGTAAAAATTACTTCAGGATGACTAAGTTTACTTCATCATCTAATGAAAGAAGGACAGTCCCTCCATAGCATGAGCTATAAGAATTTTAACTTTCTTAAGAGAAATGTCTGCAACATATTCAACAACCAGTGAAAAAAAATCTTCCTCCAAATAATGCTTGTTTAAATGGCAGCAAGAAATGGGATCTATATAAATACATTTTTATATATTTATAAATAAAGATCCAATGATCTTTAAGGCCCCTTCCAACCCAAACCATTCTGTGATTCTAAGATAGCAGAAGGCTAATAAATCTGCCACAGTAGGAGAAACCAACCTTTTCCCCCTTCTTCCACTCACATTTCCTTCACTGTTAAGTTCATTACTGTACAGCTCTGTTTATTAGTAGGATTATTTTCATGTGCCCATCTCTCAACCAGGCACGCTGCAGGATGAATACAGATCATGGAAATGAAGAAAGACTCAGGACAGATTTGGAGAACAGATTTCTCAGGCACAGCATCTCAACAGGAGACGCTCCTTAGGTTTCTTTTCCTTTTCTTAGTCCTTTACTATTAAAAACACCCTCCTGAACAGTGCTGTGTTGTGAATTAATAGTCCATCTTCTGGTCTAAAATGGGAACTGCTGGTTTTGCAAAGCCCTATGAAGGCAAGTGCACTCATTTATTCAAACTCTCCTTTCCACCAAAATAAAGATACAAATCAGGACATTAGGACTGGTAACTTGTTCTGTGACTGCTTCCCTTATGTGTGGGAAAGTTAAAGTGTAAATGTTTTTATAATTAAATTATCCATTTCATTAAGAAAGATTAAAGCGGCTTAGGATATCTTAGGCTAATCTGGTTAAAGCTGTCTAATGAATGCTGAATAAAATAGTGCATCCATGGAAGCTTTCTTCTTTCTTTTCATTCTGGTTAGCTCTTTATTTTCACTCTCATTAGCATACACACTACTCGGTTCTCTCTGAATTCCCTTTGTTTACTTCTGATACCTCTGTCCACAAACCCAAGTCCCTCAGTAATATGAAATCTAGACATTAAGGATCTGCCTTCACTGCAGATGGTTCATGGTTCAATTCAGGATTGTTTCCATCTGAAACTATCAGAGAAGGTGAATGTACAGTACACAGAAGATTAAACATGTTCACATCCCGTCTTTATCCCCTCCCCACTTTATCTACTCTGTATCTGCTCTGATGCTCCTGGACCCAGGTGTCCTGATGGAATTTACTACCTCGGCAGGAAACTAATGCAGCAGAAAGATTGTACTGGGGGGAAATAAACCCCTGCACCTGCACAGGCTGGGGTGACCTGCTGGAGAGCAGCTCTGGAGTCCTGCTGGACACTGAGCTGCCCACGACCAGCAGGGTGCCCCGGGGACCAAGAATGCCAATGGGATCCTGAGGTGCGTTGGGAAGAGGACTTCCAGAAGGTCAGGGAGGGGATCCTGCCCTTCTGCCCAGCCCTGGGGGCACCTCTGGGGTGCCGTGTCCAGCTCTGGATCCTCAGCCCAGCAGGGCCAGGGAGCTCCTGGAGCGGGGCCAGCGGAGGCTGAGGAAGGGCCTGGAGCATCTCTGTGCCCAGGAAGGGCTGAGGGAGCTGGGGCTGCTCAGCCTCGAGAGGAGCCCCAGGGAGAGGGGCCCTCAGCCCTGGGTGTCCCTGGCTGCAGGGAGGGCTCCGGGCAGGGCCGGGCTCTGCTCTGGGGCCCACCAGTGGCACCAGAGGGACGGGCAGGGGCTGAGCCCAGCAATTCCCTGCACAGGGGGCACAACTCTGCCCTGGGCAGGGCCTGAGCCCAGCAATTCCCTGCACAGGGGGCACAAATTCTGCCCTGGGCAGGGGCTGAGCCCAGCAATTCCCTGCACAGGGGGCACAACTCTGCCCTGGGCAGGGCCTGAGCCCAGCAATTCCCTGCTCAGGGGGCACAAATTCTGCCCTGGGCAGGGCCTGAGCCCAGCAATTCCCTGCTCAGGGGGGACAAATTCTGCCCTGGGCAGGGGCTGAGCCCAGCAATTCCCTGCTCAGGGGGCACAACTTCTGCCCTGGGCAGGGGCTGAGCTCTGGAACAAATTTCCCAGATGTTTCCATGCCTTTCTCCCTGCCGCTACCCATGCTTGCCAGACTCGGCTACCAGAGACAGGTCAGCACAGGCTTGGGTCTCTCTTTCTCCTTGTAAATCTACAAAACAGGGCTAGAGCTGCTGCAGCAGCAAAAAGCAACCCAGCAGGAAAATGGAAAACATCCATTAATTTATGTGTTACAACAAAAAAATCATGCTTGAAGTGTCTGTGTCTGTTTAGAAAGATGGAACAGAGAACATAGACTTTACCATTACTAATCTTAATAAAGATAAAGGACATAAAGCCTTCAATCCTGCATAGGAGTGGGGTGGGACAGCTGCCCACCCTGCAAAAGGTTAAATCTCCTGTAAAACGGGGTTTAAATTTTAGCTGACAGCTCTTTAAGTACACAAACCCGTTTTCTTTTCTCAATGATGTGGCTGACTTGTACTTTCAGCAGGTAATAGGAACAATGCTGTTCTAAAGAACTTAAAATAAACCAGACCGACCACCAATGCCCACAGAGAAAGAGCAGATGTCACACATACAAGGGAGTGTAAAAAGTTCAGAATAATAAGATTTGGACACACATAAAACTTGCAGTGAAGTAAAAAAGGTGGCTGAGTTTGCCAGTCACGGGACTCTGAATCACAGACCTGTTACAACAGTGCCTAAGAGAACCAGGGAATTTCTGCCTTGAAAACTTAAAAAGTTTTCCAGCAAAGTATTTCTACAACAAAAGCCCCACTTCTTGTTTTAAAGAGACTGTATGATGCTACTCATAACTCATCAGACCCCATCAGTAAATGCTGAAAAGGGAAATAAATCCCATAGAACAAAAACATAAGCTAATAAAATGCTCATATACTTCAAAGGGATCCTCTTATAAAACAAAATGTCCAACTGTAAATTAAAAGTGGTAACTGCACAAAAATGGTTTCATCAATGTACTGTCTAACAGCCATGGAGTCATCATCACAAACTATACCTTTTTTCCATTCCATTTTTTATTTAAACACTGAGACTGTAAAACTGTAAGAAATAGGTGCAACACCCTCAATTTAAGTTGCTGCAACACTATTTTTATCTACCTGTCGCCTTAATTTTCAGATACAATTTCAGAGGGGTGCTGCTGTTTGCACAATCCATTCAAATACTCAATAATAAAAGCACTGTAATAAAACTACTTAAGATTTAATTATTATTTTAACTACAATGCTTTGTCAAGGGTGGAACTCCACTACCTTCAGTGATATAATTTTCCATCTGTACTAAGTGTGCCCAAGATTTAAGTTCTCATTATCCGTAATCGAATTGGGTACAGAAAAAATAAAGGACATTAGGGTTAAATCAAATTTAAATAAATCCATCTGAACCTTGAGATAAGGAGAAAGTTTGCAAGGAAACTGGAAAACAAAAGCACAATAAAGATAAAGACAAAGATAAAACTGTTTGCTTTGTTACATTCAACTAATGAAGGCAAACTACCTAACCAGTAATTAATTAATTAAGGTGCCTATATATGTAAACACCTGAATTTGTTGTTCCCACCTGCTGCTATCCAGTAAGTACCAACTTATGCTGAAATAGAATAAAACTTTCAATCGACAGCACCTTGAATTTTAAGGTGGAAGCAGCGAAATTGCCCAAGCAATTGCTCTTCTCCACAAACAAAGCCATTAACAGAGGATTTGGGAAGCAAAACGAGTTTTACAAACACATCAGTTTTTGTAATAATCCATATAGAAATGTCAGTTTGAGGTTATGTTCACACAGGAGGATCAGCAGTACTGGAAAGGATAAAAAATGACATCGTAACTCAGTCAAACAATTAACAACTGTCATGGAAAACATGCAGTAAGGGAGCAAATTATCCATATTTTCACTCTTTCACATAACAGATCAATTAGAAAGGCATTTAATAGAACCACTTGTACCTGGAAACCCTGCAGCTGTTTTCCTCAGCAAATTAAATCAGCAACAGAGGACGGACTATGCTCTCTGGCACACTCATATCACTGAACCCTTTCAGTTTCCAAACTAGAGCAGCTGTATCCAAACTGCCCATGGAGAAGAGCAGCTAAATCCTGCCTCGTGCTGCCGGATTGTCTGGCTGAGCATCAGCTGTCCCGGGCAAACCCGGGCCACGCCGCGCTCCAGTGCCTGAACAATAACGGGGGGTGGCATTCCCGTGACCAGGGACATTTTTTGGCACTTGTTTGTCTCCCCAGCACTGACAGAGGTTTGATTATCCGTGTGTGGCTCCTCCTATGCACCAAGTTTTCAGAGTCCTAACTGATGGTGAGTTCATGAAGTTTTTCCTCGACACATGACGGTGTTTTCCTCCAGTGAGGAAAAGCTGAGAGAATTAGGATTGTTCAGCCTGGAGAAGAGAAGCTTTGAGTTCACCTAACTGTGGCCTTCCAGTACCTGAAGAGAGCTCCCAGGGAAGATGGAGAGAGACTATTTACCAGGGCCTGGAGGGACAGGATGAGAGGGAATGGCCCCACACTGCCAGACAGTAGGGTTAGATTGGATAGCAGGAAAACATCCGTCCCTCTGAGCGTGGTGAGGGTGCCCAGAGCAGCTGGGGCTGCCCCATCCCTGAAGGGTCCAAAGCCAGGTTGGACGAGGCTTGGAGTGCTCTGGTGTAGTGGAAGGTGTCCCTGCAGATGGCAAATTTCTTGCCCTCTCTGATCAGATGGAATCATCTGCCAGTTCATGCTCTGAAGTTCAATACTAATATTAACTGGAGGGAATAAAGAGCTTAAGAATGAGTGAGAGTGGCCTCTCTTAACATAATAATTATATACGAAACCTCCACAAAGTCTGATCAACAGTTTTGGTACAAAGGCTACCTTTAGATTTTCCACAGAACCTGCAATAGCAGAAGACTTTAAACCTTGTTTAAAGGTTAACAGCAGAAGTTGCAGCAATTACAGAAAATGCAGATTCAGGAGTTAGCAGGAGTTCAACTCTCTGCTGGTCCTTTTCAAAGTTCATCTTCTAAACATCACATTGAAGGTCATATAACCACTTTTCAAACCAAAGCCACAGCTAAAAGAGTAGCAATGACTATTTAATTTATTTCAGACAGTAACAAACCACCCAATTTTGAACAATCCAGATATTTGATCATTTATTTTAAACTGTGTTGCATGACTGAATAATCCAGATGGGCAAATGATCCAGGAAATTCTGGGCAACTTAAACTCATGCAGCAGTGCACAAATGATGAAATGCAGCGTTGCCACCTTCCTTGGAACCATTTCTATTTTCTTATGTTACTGACACCTTGTATTTTAACCCAAGCCTCGAAAAACTGCACTCCACAATTAAGAATTTTCGCCAGTTTCTTTACAGTATCAGCTAAAACTGGGGCTAGAGTGACAGAAAAGGAAATTTCATGATGAGGTAACTATGAACCCAGGGAGAAGTCTAAAGAGAATTCTACATCCAAAAGTAGAGCAGATATAATTGTGATAATGCTCACTGTGACATTTGACTTCTTGGTGTTCAACTCCCAAACTGCAGCCTGCAGCCTTCTGTTACAAAGCACGGGATTTGCTGGGTAATTCAGCTTAAAACAGAATTCCAACCAGCCTGCATAAATGCTGAAAGAAAGTTTTAACTTTTGTGGTGTCTTTTACCAGGACTTAAACCCATAAACTCAGGTGATGTAAAGGTGCTCAGGTCAGATAATGATTCACAAAATCTTCTAGAGGCAACTAAGAATTATTAAAAAAAAAAAACCAACAAGAGTGAGGCTTTTCCCTGAAAACCCACTAAAAATAGAAGATAACAGCAGAACCTCTTTCTTCACAGAATCCTTTAAGATTCTTTAGAATAGGAATAGTTCAAAAGGTAGAGCCAGGTGCTGCTGATCTTTCATGTGAAGGCTCACTGGGAAAGACAAAAATATGATTTGACACACTTAGGCCCCTACATCTCCATCCTTTAAAGCAGTCCCTTAACACCCTGATGTCCAGCTGTCAGTGCCTTGTTCTGGGAAATGAGATGCAGCCTGGAAAATCTTGAGGTTGAGAAAAGTACCTGCTGCTGTAAAATGGGGAGAACAGCTTCTCTTCTTCCTTCTCTCTATAAACCAAAGTGCCCATGGCTGCTTGTTTTTGCAGAGCTGAGTTCTTCTGAAACATTTCCCATGCCACTTTGATAGAGAAATACTCAGCGGTGCTGCTAGGCCTCTTTATTCCTCAAGTAACACATTGTTCCTTTTTTGGGGCTCCTTTGTCTGAACAAACTCGAGATTTTTCTTTTCCGATGCCCAACTTTCCACAATGCCCACCCAAAGAGCTGCTATGTTGGCTTAGGAGAAAAGACAGGAAATAAACCACACTCTGATTAGGAAAAAATGACCTGCTCTACTTTGAAACTGCAACACATTGGCAAAGCAACAGTGGCAAGGCAAATCCATGTTTTAATTGCTCTGGCAAAGAAAAGAACACAAGGCCTTCTCCAGAGATGTCAGTCACGGCAGTTAATTAGTTCAAATGGGAAGAACTTCTTGGGGAAAAAAGAATGTCTGTGTGGTGGCAAAAGAGCACATGGGAGACTTATCAGGGTCTGTAAGCAATGGTATTTCCTCTCTGCACTACATTTGCTGCCACAGTTTGAAATAAGCAGCACAGCTGATGACTGGGAGTCTGATGCAACGTTCTCACACCAAGTGTTAAAGCCACTTGCCAAGTTCTTCTTTCCCAAAGCATCTTCTACCAGTAAAGTGCCTATTTATATCACCAGGGCGAAGGAAAAAAAAAAATCTTTGTCTGCACTGTGATTTTTCCTACTGCAATCCTAAATGGAATGCTGGAGAAGGCAAATCATGGCAACACTACAAGATACTTGGTTTTTCCTTTTTTTTTTTTTGCTTATAAATGTACATCCCACTTGTAGCCTAGCAACAAAAGCAGCAGCCTGGGTGAGATGAGCCTGCTGCTGGGGCTCTCTCCTCAAAACAGGAGCCATCTTTGGCGTGTAACTTGACCAGAGATTTCATCATTCCGCATTAAAGCCAGCTCCAGATGTTAGAGGTCCCTGCAGCCAGCTCAGCTGTGTCAGCTTCGCTTTGCCACCTCCTCTCCCATTGCACGAGGCATGTCCAGAGACGCCGCACGTGTTCATCTCATCTCCACGTTAAGGAAAATAAACCTCCTTCGTTAACCAAGGTTAGTGCAACCTCTTATTTCAGTCCTCACTGCTGCAAGCTTGTTTCTGCTCCTTGTGTTTTAACCCCCACCAATAAACTGCAGGAGGTTTGGCTCTACCTCAGGTGTGCGTTCACGGCCTCCTTCTGTACTTTTTCCACTATTTCATATATCTTTTTCCATACAGGTGATATTTTAATTGCACACTGGTACAAAGCTACTCTTCACCCCACCCACCATTATAAAACAATAAATTATTTATAATCCAATAAATTTTAAAAAATTATTAATACTCATAATTAAAATTCTGTCTCTGGCTACCAGGTGTCTGACCTTGGAGTTATTTGGCGCGTTCCTCCCCTGGAAAGGATGATCCTGCGGCAGGGAGGCTTGTCTCTCGCAGGCCTGGAATCTGCGCCGCTGTCACGCAATCCCTGTGGCACACAGAGCCCTGCTCAGGGGACAGCGAGCGGTCAGGGCAGGTTTTGGGAAGCAGGGACCTGGTGGGTGTGCAGGGAGGAGGGGGCTGTGGCAGCCCCACAGTGCGGGCTGTCTGCACCGCCAGTGTCCAGCCCTGCTTCCACAGGGACAGGGCGGCACACGGGGCTGGCACCCTGCGGAGGGGACGGGATGGCACACGGGGCTGCGAGCCTGGGGAGGTGACAGGGGTGACACACAGAGCTCAGCCCCTATGGAGGGCGTGGGATGACACATGGGGCCGGAGCCCTGTGGAGGGGACAGGGTGACAAACAGATAAGAGCCTCTGCAAGGTAACAGAGGTGACAGATGGGGCTGGGCTGCGGCGGACGGGCCGAGGCGACACGGGGGGCTGGTCCCCTCTAGAGGGGATGGAGCAACACGGCGGGGCTGGGTCCCTGTG
>WEIT01040401.1:94056-104948 GCA_013389985.1 Dryoscopus gambensis | reverse complement strand
CGCATTGCTCGCAGTTACTGCCTTTAATTATTTCATGGAATGTCCTCTGCTGGAAGGGGCCCGCTGGGATCGTCGGGGTCCAACTCCCGGCCCCCCACAGCCCCAGCAATCCCACCGTGGGCCTGAGAGCGTTTTCCAAACAAACGCTCCTTGAGCGCTCTTAGGCTTCCCTGCGGAGCCCAACCACCCTTTGAGCGAAGAACTTTTTCCATTAGGAAAATTATTTCTCCCCTGACACAGCTGCAGCGATTCCTACTCGGGTCCGGTCACTGGTCACAGAGGGCAGAGTTCGGTGCTGCCCCTCCGCTGCCCCTCCTGAGGAAGCTGCAGACCACAAAATCACAGAATCACACAATATTCTGAGTTTTAAGGGATCCCCAAGCACCATCGAGTCCAACTCTTAAAGTATGGCCCATACGGGGACCATGGTGAGGTCTCCCATCAGTCTCCTCCAGGCTGCGCTGGACTGGGATTGTTGTCACAGGGTGATTCTCAGAAACCCAAGCCACACTAATGCCCCCAAACCTGGCGATGAGGGACAGTGACCTGCCGCGTGTGAGGACAGCACCGCCAGCTCAGGAGGCTGCTCTGAAGGTCGCTCAAATACGAGAGTCTTGTCACATCGCTCACGCCTAGGAGAGGAGATAAAAAGTGCATTAGCAGCCAGATAAGGAGTATCCGCATGTCACTGTCACCCCCTGCTCGCACTCGAGCGGGACATCCCTTCCCCAGGCGGGCTCCCAGCCCATAACCCGGGTGTCTGGTGTGGGCACTGGGGAGGCAGCAGTTTTCAGGGCGGGATGTGTCCTCATCTCTGTTTCAGCAATTCAAAGCTGCTGGCATCCAGTAATGATGTTCCGGATGCAGCTACGGAGGAGGAAACGGGCGCTGGGACAAATGGTGGCCTCCCCACTGTCATTTCCCTTCTTTCTGTTATTCCCAGGGGTGGCTGGGCTGCTGTGGCAGTAGAAACACTCAGGAATTTCAAACCTTCTCATTTGCTTTTTTTTAGTTCCCCTGAAGATCGCATCAGTCCTGTGCAACCTGCTTGCTCGTGCCCGTGGTCCGCTAATTCCAGGTGTCCCGGCAGGTGACACTGTCCCCGAGCGGGCACAGGGGGAGCACAGGGATGGGAATCTTTGGGATTGGCGGAGGCACGGCCACAACCGGGGGCGGTACCGGCCCCACCAGTGCGGACAGGACTGGACCGGGCCTGACCCGACCCGGCATGGTCAGGTCCNCCATCCCATCCCATCCCATCCCAATCCCAACCGGATGCGATCCGGCCCCACCCCATCTCTGATGCGGAGTCCCCTGGGAGCGGGGGACACGCGTGCAGAGATCGCGGAGCTGCGGCCCCTTCACAGCGCGCGAACTGTGCTCGTTCAGCTCTTCTGTGGACCAGAGCATCACAGGAACGGATTACAAGTGCCATCTATAGCCCAATCCAGCTCCTCTGCTGAAATTCCCGTTGTAAGATCGCTGCTCTGTCCGCAGGTTTCATCCCTGGAGGGGTGGCAGCTGTGCAAGCAGAGCAAGCCTACTCTTCATCTCTTTGGATTCAGGGCTGACCTTCCTCTCCCTGCTCATCGCAGGATACTGAATGGGAATTTTATATTAAAAAGCCATGACTCTACCCAGGTATCAAATGTTTGTGGATTTGCACTTACTGATGGAAGCTTAGCTGTTAATACTCAACTTCTATGAAATTATTTATATATATATTTTTTTTTTTTTCATGAAATAGAATTGTGTAGGCTGGAGTTTGTTTTCAGTTTTTAACTGAAAACCAACTCAGTTCATGATTTTCAGTTAAAAAATCAAGAGTCAACCTTCATTCTGACACAGCCACATCCAGTCTCAGATGTCTCCTGTTCTGTTTCCCCTGTGGCTCCAGAACTTAAATCTTAGAGATAGAAATATGACAATCGCAGGTGCAGATATACCTGGTGGGAGTCCATCATGAAAGACTGAAAACTGGCACTGATGCACTGCACAACAAAATTTGTGCACAATTTATATATTTCCGTGCTAATGTCTAATTCTTTTTAATCTTGTCAGTCAGATCCCAATCTCCATGGCCACTGACAGATCCAGCACTGATACATCTGTGGTGGCATCTGGCCATAACACTTGGTGCCAAAAAACATGGCAATGACTGAGCAGGAAAAACACCTTGTTCAGCAAATGGAAACAGCTGGATGTTGTGCAGAGAAATAAATTAGTTGTTGTTGGGTATAACTGGTGTTGTTTTGTATGGTTTGCATTCTGAAGACTGATGTGTTCTGCCTCTAATAATTTTCTTGTATGCCAAAGATACCAACTTGTTAATCTGATTTAAAACCACACATGGACTTTTCTTCGCATCACAGCTGAAATTCTGCTTGCAGAGTATTTAATGTGGGTATATGAATACCTAAATTCTATCTCTGAGTTGCTAGATGCAAAGCTGCATGAGTTAATCATTTGCTCTGTGCTCAGTGCAGATGGTTTTGAACAGCTACATAACTTCTCTTTCACTGGACGAGTCATTTCTCCCATTGCTGAGTAACAAATCTGATATTTTGCCGTGAATCCTGAAAAAGGCTCGAGATGGCCCTGAGCAATCACCACCAGTTACTCATGAGCTACAAACTGAAGGGCAAATGGGTGAATATGGGTGGTCACAAAGAATATCTGACTTCTGACTCCATGTCTTTCTGCATCCGCACTGATTTTCACACTAAAATGTTTTTGGCTGTATTAAATGTGAATGTCTGGATTAATCAAATAAGTCCCACCCCAGCTCCTTTTGAAGCATTCCTTTCAGTTGCCGTATTTCCCAAGGGATATATTAATAAGATTCCTGCAAACTCCCAGATGCATTTGTTTGACTAGGGATGAATTTAACCATCTGCAATGGTTCCACCTGGAAGAATTCCCAGACTGTTACGGGAGAAATTCTTCCCTACACTTACCAGAAAAGGAAGATTTCTGTTCCTCCACAATTACTGCCTCATCGAAGAAATGAGCTTTACTGTATTTGCTTTCCTGTATTCCTAAGTGAACATTGGTGTATTTTCTGTTTTTCTCCATTTCAGATCAGCCCTGGGAATCACTGAGTAAGTGAAGAGCTGCTGCACGTGCTTTAATGAACAGAAATGTCCAGTAAGTGGCACTGCAGGACCAGGAATTCCAAACCCTGGGTTCGAAACAGTGAGGTCAGCGTGAAGGCAACCGTGGGAGATGTCAAGACTTTTCTGCTCCATGAAAAAAGTAGTTGTAGAGCAGCGGGGGATGATGTGATGATGTTCATGAAGGCACGTGCAAGGATCTGGGGTGTATTCAGAGGCTGGCTCTGGAATGTGATGTCAGGAGCTGGCCTTGGCACCACGCTGGCTGTTATCAGGGGTTCACCAGAAGAAACCAGCAGCATTTCTGGGAATTATTCATTAGCGCTCGATGGGAGGTGCCGGTGAAGGCTTTGTGCTGGGTTTTGCTATCAGGAGCAGAATGCTGGGCGAGGTGAACCACGTACACCCAGCATTTCCTGTGGTTCCCTGACGTAATGCACATTAATTTTATGTAGAAGATCCAAACTCCAGACTGGGACATCAGTACAGTCTGAGGCAGTTCAAGGATTATTTCTGTAAATGAGCCAGCAGTGCCTGTGAGTCTGTGCCAGTACACCAAAAACCACCACCCTGCTTTCCCAGTCTCAGCTGATAAGGAATAAATGATTATCTTGGGAAATTTGATCCAACAGGCAAGTAACACAACATTTTTTGGCAATATAAATTGTAATGAAACTCTTATGTAAGCTGATAGAGTGTTACTTACAAAATCACTTAAATGCTTTGGCTCCATCTGCAATATTTGAACTCAGTTCGAGGTTACTCATGCTCTACTGTGCCAAGCTAAATTAATTCATACTCAATTTTCCTCTTTCTCTAGATGCACAGTTATATCGGATAAGAATGGAAGGGAATGAAGATGACAAGCCAATCTCCATTTAGAAGGGACATAAAGCTGTGTTTAAAGGGATAAACCAGCCTTTCAAGGGGATTAGGAAGCCATTTCCTCTATGATGTGGCTATTTTATAAATGTCTCATGTGGGATCATTGCTGCCATGAAAGATCCGTGCCAGCTGCTGTTGGCAGCAAGACCTTTGACCAGGCAGAGTGATCTGGGTTGTCAAAACACACCTGTAGGGGCAAGAGGAGGTGTAGGAACATCCCACAGGACACAGGGTCTCACAACTCCTTCAAAAAGATCTGACCATTTTTTTTTTCATCAGCATCTAGGGACCAGATACTGATTAATCCTTTTACTTTCACCTCCCAAGCCTTTCCCATGTCTTTATAAAAGAGTTGAGAATATGAGAATAAGGTGTGTCAGCACAATAATGGCAAAATCTGTCATAAATTACAAAATCTGTCATATATGACAAAACAGGACATCACAGGACAACTGAGAATAGCATTTGGCATATCACAACACGCAGCAGCACAACCAGCGTGGAACAGCCCTTGACACTGTGCCACAACCTGGTGGATACACCTGAAAGCTGACAGAAACGTCTACAGAGCAGTGAGAGATTCACAGCATCAGGAAATTCCTGGGAAGGTATGGAAAATGTCTAGAAAAACATGGGGAAGTCCTAAAAAACTACACTTAACTCATGGAAAAATTATGGGAAATCCTTAGAAAGGAAAGTTGAATTCCTAAAAAGCTGTGGGAGAACCCCAGGAAAGCAAAATGTGAGTTCTGAGAAAATTGGCTACAAATTCCCAGGAAGGTGGAGGGAATTCCAAATGAAGTGAGGAGGAATTGCTCCAAAGCAATGGCGAAATCATAGAAGGAAATGCACAGTTCTTAGAAAGCTGTGGGAAATTTCTGAAGAGCAGAAGGGAAATTTGGGAATTCCTATAAATAGTACACAATTACTGGAAAGCACAGGGAACTTTCCACTGACATGGAACTTGTACCTGGAAGACATCCCTGGTTTATCCTCTCCTGAATGGAGAGGACTGGTTTGATGGGCTGAGGAGAGACTCTGCATGCCTGTGTTGGTGGAGCTGAGCCCTGACGAGCTTTGAGGGAAGGGAGCAGGGAGAACTGGCCGCCTTGGAAGGCCCCTGACCTTGGGACAGATGTTGACAAGTGGATAATGAAACTCAGGGAACATTTCCAGGCTGGGAAAGTACAGCCTGTTAGACAGTGTCTCAGCAACAGGGCAGGGAAAAGCCAAGGACATCAAAGCAGGATGCAAAAAGGGCCAAGTTACTCATGTTAGGGGGAAGAAACACTTCTGCCTGATGTGGTGGGACAGGCATGGAGGCTGGGACAGGGTACACAGATCCAGGCGAGCAAGGGTGAGAGTGGATTTGGGATAACATCATAGTTTGGGGTAGTTTCACAGCGTTTTTCAAAACTGTGAATGAAAGTTACGTCAGGAGGAGTGAAGCAGCCCAAGGTTTAGACCTTGGTACAGATTCTTGTTTGGAATATTGCTCCAGTGTCTTATTAAACTTGGTGGGATGTTTCTGCCTGCTATCAAGCCCAGACTGTGTGATCTGACTTTGACAAGCAGCCTTGGAGAAGAGTTTAATCCCAGACCCTGAAGGTGGAACTGCAACATCGCCCTGGCAGCAGGGCTATCTGGGGAGCTGCAGAGGGGAAAACGCTGCCTGAGACAGCAGAGCTGCAGGACTGGCACATTTGGAGAGGTCAGGTCATTGCTGGACTGCTGCTTGAGCCTGGCTGCTGTAGCTGGACCTGCTGTGCTCCGTGGGCACCGTGGGGCTGCTCCCCTTGCACAGAGCCCTGGCTGGGCTCCTGTGGTGCAGCTCTGAAATGCTGCTGCCAGCCTTCGCTACGAACAAGAAGCTATGCTTCTATTTTTTTGGTAAGTATTAGTTTAATTATCTTTAAGTCAAGGATTTGTAGCCTGCCAGTGACAGGGCTGTGGAGCCTGACCATGCTGGATGTGAAATAATGTGGATTTAATAACCAGATATAGGGCAAACTATTGTCCACTTGCTGTGGGTACCAAGCACACTCTTTATGATAACATCCTGCACCAGAAGCCCACAATAGTCTGCTCTTAAATAGTTCTTCTGTTAAACATTTCTTCTCCATCCATCAATCAGGGGCTGGAATATGGGTAAGGATCGATTTAATGCTGGCACGCAGCTCAGGAGTAAATCTGTAAGAGCAGCTTAGGAGGGAGAGTGCCACCTACCAAGCCATCTGCTGAGAAAATTGTATTATCTGCAGTCTCGTCCACTGCTGCTCGAAATCACTGTCACACTCATCGCTGGAGAGTTTTGCTGCTAATATATCTATTTGTATTCTTTTTCTCCATCCCCTCAGAATTAATTATTCCCCGGATTAATTTCATTCTAATGAATCATTCAGTATTGCTGGCTTTATTTCATCTCTGAGATACTAATTAATATGTCAAAGCCATCTTTAACATGAAAAGTGCTGTCATTTTCTCCGTGACTTTTCTTTTGATTCACATATTCAGTTTTTATTTTTTTCTGAGGGCCCAAAATGTCCGTCCAGTGTGAAGTGAAAGAAAAAATTAAAGCTGTATACTAGTAAAAGATATGCATATGCAAATAAAGTCTAAACTGGGAGGCAATGGCCCAGTCTGTATTTTTGTGCTGACTTACTACTTTATGAGCCATTTCATGCAGTAGGTCCTTAGCAATCAGCTGTGTAGGGTTTTTATTTACTGAGATTAAAGTATAAAACTCAGAAGTACATCCAGTGTCTACTTGTCAGTGAAGTGATCAGAAATTTTGAAGTATTCTGCGTTTGTTGGTGTAGATCAGGTTTTAAAGTAAGAGCCTTGTTGGTTTGCTGTGGATTTCCTGGCACTGTTCTGCTGTGCCGCAGGGATGATGCATTTTCCTTTCCTTAGAGCTCTTCTCTCAGCTATAATTTATTCTCATCATCCTCTGCAGTTTGGCTCTCTACCCACCCTGGAGGGAAGTGTTGGCAGGGCAGTAATCCCTCTCCTGCCCCATATCTCTGGCAGATGGAAATCCCAGAAAGAGAAGGGGGGAAATTTTAGGTTTCCCTGCTCGAACGATTTCCAGGGTGATTTAAGATCCAGTAAATGGCCTTCGGATTGACAGAGCAGGTCGAGCTGCAAAAGGAAGGTCACTCCAAGTGTTCCTTGTGGGAAAATTTTCTTTCTCTGGTCCTGTGGGAGTGAGTGGGTGGAACGGGAAAAACCCCATAAAAAGTCACTGCATGAGCTCTGCAGATTAAATAACACAGTTATTGGCAGCATCACACGGAGTTTAAATTACCCACAGCTCCTGGGGCTGGGGACTGTGCAGGTGACAGCTTCTGCTCGGATCCCTGGCAGCAGGTTTGGTACTTCTCTTTCTTTCCTGTCTTCCTCATCTCTCCAAAAACAGCCATTTTGTTGTAAAATCTGCGGGGGGTTCCAGCTGAAACCTGCTCTGGGGAGATGCAGAGAGGGATCACTGGTGAGGGAGAGAGAGGGGAGCAGAGCCTGAACGGGCTCTGAGCAGGAGGGGGCTGGGATGGGAACATGGAACAACCTAATGATGGTTTTCCAGCACTCCTAAAGCCTGGGTGTGACACGAGGCTGCCTTTTGAGAGGCTGCTTCCTCATCTCCCACTGCAGAAATCCTTTCTGCAGGCTCCATCCGCTGTGGCCCAGGGCTGGAGTTGGGCTCTCCTGGCTGGGAGTGGGGCTGTGCTGATGCATCAGTGCCCGAGAGGGGAGATGCCAGGGGAGCAGCAGTGCCTGGCCCTGCCTTCTGAGCACCCTGCAGCCAGTGCATGAGCTCCAGATCCTGGCAAGCAGCAGCACTGCACAGCAAATCCTTGCCATTTATACCCTCCTGCGCTGCCCTCTGTGTCCAGCCTGAATGAGCCCCCTCAAATGAGTCATTTAAGTTCAGACTTTCAGATGTGGTGTTTCTCTCTGGGCTTTTTCGATTTTCCATTTCCCTGCCAGGGTTCAAATTTCCTCACCTACTGCACCAGTGACCTGATACCCAGGGATGCTCCGTGGCTGCCATTGGAAAAATAGTTCACAAGTCAACATGCACAAGGGCACTGATGTGCTTTTTTGAGATCAGCCCTGCTGGATCTGCCAGGCACTGAGGGCCAGCTGCAGTGACTATAATCTGCAGTCAAAAAAAGTACCCGCTCTCAAATACTGAATATTTAGGCCTCTTGTCAGCGTTTGGGGACTAGCAATCCTTTCTCTCACTGATCATTTCTCCCTGCTGATGGATCTTTATCATTCAAGAGTGAGCTTGAGATCCTTGGAGATATTAGCGATGGTTTTTTTCTGCTGCCACTCTGCGCTCTGTGCTTTTGTAGTCACTGCTGTGGTTTTCCTCATGGAATGCACAACATGATAATATCAGTTTAAACAACGTGCTTCACTGATCTTCAAAAGACTTCAGAGCTGTTTGATTTCCAGGAACCCTTGACTTTTCCAAGAAGGTTACACTGAGGCTAAATTTATCTTGGCTTATTAGCATAACCAGTTATTTACAAATCTGACAGCTCTTTTAGACATTATTTCTGATAATATGCCTCAGCTGATTTCATGTTTAGTAAATCACATGCTTGCAGACACGAAAAGTCGTCCTGAGGGTGATGTGAGTACAATTTGTATCCATGTACTGTAATATAGTTTGTAAGTTCAGATGCCTCTCTCCAGATCTAGTGCGTGCACTGTTTTGTAGGTTAAAACATGTTCATCTCTGAATGCAAGATCTAGGCTTTGTTCAACTTGGACTTGGTTTTCCAGTAGCTAATTTCTGCTTGAATTAGGATCATTTGGATCAATGTGCTACTCAGTATTTATATTTTTTAGTCTTCATGTGGACCAAGTAGGACTTTCTCCAACCAGAGTCTCCTGGGAGGAGCAGGTGGGAATAGAGACACAAAAGCTTTCCTCTGCTGGGCATTGCTTTGATTCCAGCAGCAGTCAGTAGTGACTAAAAAGCATTAAATAAAAGTAAGCAGCTGTTTTATGTGGGTACCAAGGGAGAATTTAACAAGCTCTCTGATTGTTTCTGAATCTCCGGGAAACATCTGCCCCATCACGCTGTAGCTGACAGTTTCAGGCAAGTCCAGAGCTGGAGCAGAGCTGATCCTGCTCGCACTGGCTGGGGGCAGCTTGGCCAGAGAGCAGCAAAAGGAAAATGATCCAACACTGGTGTAACTGGCTCCCAGAGCCATGGCAATCTGCTGCCTAATGCCACCACAACACTTACCTAAATAATAACAGGAGTTTAGTGGATTTCACTTTTGTTCCTCACCTGGGTGTGAGTGTTAAGTCGTGAAAGTTTTAAAAGCTCATAAATCAGGTGAAGTGATGAATGAGTACAGCAGGGTGCCCTGGATGAACTGCTGGTGTTTGAAACTGCTGAAGGGGCTTTGCAGTCAGGGCTGAGCCAGATCTCACGTTCATCCCTAGACTGGTCACACAAACTTGGAGCAGAGACAGGAGAGAGGCTCTGGCTTCTGAAACTGATGCTCGAATTGCCAAAAAAATAAGGGCTGTAAGAGTCTTACAAGCTGCTGTGAGTAGGAATCCAAAAGGTTTTTTTAAATGTCACATTCAAAGGAAACCCTCAATCATATGAGCAGTATTAGGCTCTTCCAATGCTGAATCCAGCCTCTTCCCCAGGAAAGGCCACTCCCTGGTAAAACTGAACTGAAAAGAAGGGTTCACTGGATGAGCTGATAAGCAGATGCTTGAGAGCAGACTTCTCTCTCCTCTGCAATGTGTACCTCAGTGTTTCTCTCCAATGTGCCTCAAAAATTTTGCTTTTTGTGCCACCGCAAGTTGTGATTTCTCCTGGAATAATCCAGGATGGCTGTGGTCGAAAGGCGTTTTAGGAGAGCCTCTGGAAGTTGTTGCAAATAAAATCAAGGTAAAATCAGTGGCTTCTTATGCAGCAGTGCTCCCCTCAGCTCAGGGTTTCTACAGAAAAACAGGAACGTGCTACCTTTGCAGAAAATACTTATCATGCACTAAACCTCACCTGTGTGGAGCTTTAAGAACAGGAGACAAAAGAAAAAGGATCTTGAAAATAGAAAAAGAAAACTCACAGTGAGTTTCGTTAGAGATCTCGATTACCAAACAGCACAGGATTCATTTTCTTGTCTATTTTCACCCTCCTCTGTGGATGAATGATGGTTAAAGGACAGGATAATAAGCAGGGGGAGGGCGGGATGAGAACTTGGTGAGAAGCAGTTAAAATTTATAAAAAAAGAAAGAGAAGGGGAAAGGAAAACAAGTGTTTCTGTTAACTAGTCAAGGCTAGCTTAGCACTGTATCTGCTTTAAGTGACATTATGAGAAATTGTAGATGGCTCAAAAGCAACTTCACAAGTGCTGGACCCCACAGAATTTATGTTGACAACTTAGTCACAGTATTTGTTCTTCTTGGAGGTTTTTAAACCTCCCTGTGATGTCTTTTATATTTATTTTCTGATTTTTTGGGGGGGTAAGATTCCTATGCAAACGTTGCAAATCAGCATGTTCATCTCTCCCTGCCTGTTGCAGCTAAGGTAAGCAAGAAAAGACCCTTTTGTAGGAAGAAGGATTTGAGGAACAACCGCTCCGGTTTTGGTGCTCACTACCGGACGGGGAGGGTTTTTGCCGAGAGCTTTTGGAGGGAGCTGCGGGTCTGCTCGGACGGGCTTTCCCTGCCCTCGGGGGTGCCCGCTCCGCAGTGTCTGCCCCTCTCCGTGCCCTCGCCTGAGCCCGCACGGTTCGGCCGGGATGCGGGAACCTGTCCGCGGCTTCTCCCCGCTCCCTGCCCGCAGGATGAGGATGCGGCCGCGGTGTCAGCCGGGCTGGGAGCGGCGCGGGACGCGTGCGGCCGCTGTCCCCCGTC